>MU263328.1:0-45328 GCA_020310875.1 Ceratopteris richardii
TAGAGAAGATTTAGCTCACCTCTTGATGTGATTGGACCTCACTTTTGACATGTATATGTTTTTGATTGGTTAAAGAGGTTAGTAGGTGGTCTTTAAAAACCTCTAATGAGTTGTATTATGACTTAGAGTCGTGGAAATACGTGCCCAAGCTGCCCCCTTGCTTAAGCACACCCCTACTAGCTATTCTCTGCATATTTTGCAGAAATTTCACTTTTACACACTCTATCTATCTAAATGTTTTTGGCAGACCCCCCGGTCTTGTAATTGTTGTTTCTCCTTCATCCGGAATCCATTTGCAATGATTTTTGTCTTGTTGGAAAGCTTATAAGTTCTACTTTGTCTGCTATAAGTCTCAGGTTCAGTGCTTGCACATGTGCAGAGAAATGTTCAGAATAGTGTCTGTCTAGTTAGCTCATACTCTGTGAAGAGATCAAGTTATCTGTTTTGTTGCAGCTGGTTGAGGCATCATCCAGTATCCAAATGGAGTGATTTTACTCTCATTTGAAAGCTCTTAAAGTCTAGTTTATGCCTGCAAAATTTCATTTTCAATCTCTGCATATACTCAGAGAAACTCAGAAAATACAGAGCCTATGTCTGAAAAATTTCAGGATCCTAGGAGGGTTCATTTGCTTTTGTTGTGCACATAGGAGTGTTTATCCTCCAACATAAATTACCAATGGAGACTTTAAGAGATAGCAGATTAGATGAAACTTTGTCATATCATGCTCACTCAAACTCTCATAGTGCTTCCTTTATTAGATTGTTATGCAATGGTTGTCTCTAGAGTTTGTGATGAGAATGAGCCTGTTTCTTTTGATGAAGCACATAATTCAAAAAATTAGATGGTTGGTATGCAATCAGAATATGATGCTATTATGAAGAATGGTACTTGTTTGTTATGTGATTTGCCTCTAGGCAAAAAGACCATTGGAAGTAAATGGGTATACAATCTAAAACATAAGCATGATGGAACAATTGATAGCTATAAGGCTAGCCTTGTTGCCAAAGGTGGGGCTCAAGAGAGAGGGCATTGGTTTTGATGACACCTTTGTTGAGCAAGAAGCAACCTACTATGGCCACTTTTAGTTGTGAGGCCAAGTATAGTGAAGCTTTCACAATGATTGTCGAGTGTGTGTGGCTCAAATGCCTTTTGGTTGATTTGGGTGTTGGTCAATCTTCTGGCGTCACCATTTTTACTGATAGTTAGAGCGCATTGGCGATTGCGAGGAACCCTATGTCCCATGCTCACACAAAGGACATTGAGGTGCACTATCCTTATGTCAGGGAGATATTCTCTACTAGAGAGATCAACTTGGCTTATGTGCCCACACAAGATAATGTTGTAGGCCTTTTCAAAAAGGCTCTGCCTAGGGAGAAATTTGAAGCTTTTCACAAAGCTGTGGGCTTACTTCCTTTGTGGATTGATTTCTTTCCATGTTGCTTGGCACTTCCTTATACATGAGTGCCAACTCCTTATTCCCTGCATCGCTCCCAAGGGGATTTGTTGATATTTTTGGTAGTGACGTGTGTGAGCACACTTAGGACCATATTTAGGAGGGTTTTCTCTATTGGCTTGTATATATGCATATAGACCTAATTGTTCACTTATCTTTTTACATTCACTTGGCAATACAATCAATATTATATTGTGCTCCAAGCTTCTTCTTCTTCTTCTTCGTGTTGTTCATGTGCTTCCATAAACCTTGAACGCCAACAACCTTTATGAAATGATTAGGGAAGTCTCACTTCCTTTCTCTCTTTGAATTATGACATGAGAATCATGATATTCAAAGAGAGAATATTCATTTTTCACATATGAATAATCAAGTTTACGTAGCTCTCCTTTCCACATGTAGATGCTTTATTTCATGCATTGAAAAAGCGATTTTGATACGTATTGAAATTACACATATGAAAAATCAAAATCGTGCAAGATTGCATTTTAACTCATGCTTTTAAGGTGATATCCAAATTTATAGTTTTTGGATTACCTCTATTCTTTGGAGTTTATAGATCACGTCCATGCCTTAATCTTGAAGAAACTTTTCTTTAAGGTCAGATGTGTGATTCTCTTCTCTTGGGTGTTTGATTGCATGATTTTTAGATTCATGGAAAGCTAGTCTTGTAGTGTTTCCAATGACATAAAGTTCATTGGAGTCAAAGGAGTTTTGACTATTTGGATCCAAAAATAGGGTTCAATTATCAAGTTTTGATAGTTTTGGCTATGTAGTTGGAAGCATTGGCGATAATCATTTGTCATTTTTTACACTTCCAAGTGAGGAGTCTAGGTGTATTCCCATATTTTAAAACATTGGAATTCACTTACAAGGCTTAATAAGTGCCTTAAGTTGTATTTTAAATTATTTTTTATGCCCCAAAATAAGTGCAAATGCACAACTATAGGTGCATCTTATTTTGTATATTGGTTCACCCATAGGAGAACCACAAATACAAATTTGTAAACGAGGGGCTAGAAAAACCTACCTCAAACACTATATTTGTACTTTCAAGCAAGGAGGCACACAATTTCTACCTCGAGCATGGTTTTTGGGTGATGATATGAGTGAAAAAGGGATGGACATGGATGGGTGCACATGCACATGCACATGCAAAATTCACCATTGTTTTCATTATTTTAGATAGATACACCATCATAGCATAGGCTATTTTTGTATTAAAAGTATGCTACACGCATTAAAACTAATAAATCCACCCTAACAATTAGGAAAAGAGAATAAGAGTAAAAGAAAACCATGAAGATAGTATTTTTTAGTGTAATCATAATGATAAGTATCATTTATTCTACGGCTTATTCTAAGAAGGTTAAGAGTTAACCTTAAAATAAACTTCCAAGAATGTTTTAAGTATCCGATAGTCATGGACTAAAAAGAATTAAGAATTAAGAATTAATTCTAAAGTACAACTTGGAAGTGATAATTATCATCCAAGTTAGAAACAACCAAGTTAAGACTAAGAACACTTATCTAAGACACATAAGAGTAAAATATGAAAGATGAGATATGTAGTTCCTACGTAATCCTTGAAACAAATATATTGGTAGTTAAGTTGGTATAACCCTAAGGTGTATCAATCTTGAGATTTCTTAGATTTAAAATTTGAAAAGCTTTAGTGGATGCTTAGAATTGATTTGATATCTAAAAAATCCATGGGATAAGCCAATGAGCTTTGCAAATAGAGGAAAGAGATCTCATGATAAAGAATAAATCTTTTTCATTTTTGCCTAATGAAACATGAATTTATCAGGCTTTCAACAAGATTATACAAGTGACTACGATTGGAAACTATTATTAACCTTAATAGAGTGTAAGGATTGGGTTACAATTTTACTAAGTATCTCATGTGATGAGAACAAAGTTTACTTCTTAAGTAAAGAGTCCTAAGTATGTTTTGGAAAGATTTTTCCAAGATGAGGTACAAAAGATATAATAGGGTCTAAAAATACGCTAGAGATTGAAATGGATCTAGTGATTCGCAAGCAATTGAAAGCCTATGATAAGACCATCTTTATGCTTAAGGATAAGTTTGAAGATCAAAGAAGCATTTTTATGCTTTATTTTAAAGCATTGAAGGAAACTTTCAAACCTTGGACAAAGGTGTCGAGTTTCACATAGGCTCAAGTTATTAGGAATTGACATAGTGATAAGTTTCTAGTACAAGGTTTGGAACTTAAGGAAAGTTGAGTTTAAGTGGAAGTCACTACATGATGTGGGTGTAAGCTTGATGGTCCGGAACATTAACTTTTGCATCAACATCAAGTGGACGTTGTGATATGGGATGCTATACTTAAGGGTGATGGATGCCCAAGTTCAAGTTCAAGTTGAAGTCTATGAGAAAGTTTCCTAAGTTTGAACGTTGATATATTCATTTAGAATTTGTTTTGATGTAGTAGAAATTAGGTTGGAAAAGATGAGGGAACACTTCTCTTCTACATTCTATGAAGAACCTAAAGCCCATATTCGATATAACTACGAAGTCTATTCTCCACTTAGAGAATGCATGTTCTCCCATCATGGGTCTCAGTGGCATCTCATCTTTACAAATAGGATATTGTGTTCTTTGACAAATGTTGCACCTCTTCACATAGGTATGTGCATCCATATGAAGCATAGGCCACCAAAAACCTGAGAATAGAATTGTCTTGATCACTCGATCAAGTCCAAAATTTCCTCATGCAACAACTTGGTGTGATGTTTCCAAGATCTTCGAGTATGCACTTTCATGCGCACATAGTCTCAGATATCTATCTCATCCACATTTGTAAAAATTATCTCCTATGAGTGTCTAGTCTTGAGCCTCCTACTCTAAACTTCCTCTTCATGCTAAAGTCATCTCTAGAGGGAATGTTTTTGTCCTCAGAGAGTCAACGAAAGGACTGCTCCAATCCTATATTAACAACACGATACAAAGTATCATGCTCAACATCAGTTCTGTTAATACAAGCTAGACAATCCCTATACATCCTAGAGACGTTTGCTTCCATTGTTGGCCTAATCTCCTTAAATTATGTAGGGTTCGATGTTTCAAATAATGTTGCTCCAATGCACCTAAATGTGCTTATTGCAACCATTTAGCATCTTCTTCTTCTTCTTCTGCTTCTTCTTCCACATAAAAAACTAAGATTCCTTGATCATTTTGCTTGTATATGCTTCCTGTCAGTATATGATGTTTTTGAGATCTCACAATCTTCATTCTTTGTTTGTACCATAGGGTTTTTGGGTCCAAAAGTAAGAATAGGAACAATTGTTTTAGCCTACTTAGGCACTACTTCCAAAAGTAAGAACATGCACATTTTGAAGGTTAAAGAACTTGTAGATGCCCTAGGCACTCGGAGCCCAATCAAAGATGACGATCTTGTTGCACACACTCTCAATGGACTGAAAGAGGATAAAAGGTGGAAAAGATCCAACATATCAGTGTATGTGAGGGATTCCCTATCAAAATTTGATCAATCGGTCACATTGATGGCAAAGGGGGAGATGAACCAAGCAGGTTCACAATCAACGAGCAACTAGGCCCAAGTTTTCTATTCATGTGAGGCAAAGGCAAAAGAAGTGGACAAAACTCCCAAGAAAGAGGGAGAGGAAGGTAAAACTCAAGCTCAAGCAACCAAGAAGGATCCAACATAAGCTATGGATGAATAAGAAGAGGAAGATCAAGAAGATCACATGGAAGAGAAGCCATTGGAGAATGTTACAATTGTGGAAAATCGAGCCATTATGCAAGAAATTGTTGGTCCAAAGGAGTAGGAAATCAAGGATACAAAAGGAACCAAGGTAATTATTCTAGTACTTCAACAAATTTAGAAAATGATTTCTTATGATGTATGCCAGTTCAAGTGAAAAGTCAATTCAAATTTTACATGGTACATAGATAGTGGTATGTGTTGTCCATCACCAATAATTTGGTCTCAGTAGGTCAAATGGTTGGAAGAGGTTATGAAGTGAGGTTTAGTGATCAAAGATGATTTATTGAAGACCCCATGCAAGACTTTAAGCTCATAGAAAAAGGAAAAAGCAAGGAAGGTTCTTACCATGGAGGTTAAACCATCAACCCCTCACATTGTCTACTTGTCACTTGGAAATAAACAGACTGTAGAGATCGATTTGTAGCATCAAAAAATTGGCTACATGAACTTAAAAAAGATGAATGACATGCAAAGGAAGGGCTTGGTGAGTGGTCTACCTAATCTTACATCTCAGAATATGCAACATTTGTGCCATGCTAACAAATCATATTGTGATTCAAGAAGGGAGCACATGTGAGCAATGAAGTGTTGAATCTCATACACACAAATGTATGGGGACCTACAAGGGAGCCATTCATTGGAGGTAATAGATATTTTTTTCACATTTATAGATTATCATTCAAGGTTTGTTTGGATTTATTTCATGAAGTCAAAGTCAGAGGTGTTTTACCTAGTGGAGAAGGAGACAAGGAAGCATATAAGACTCTGAAATTCAATGCAGGGGGAAAGTACTTTTCAAATATGTTTTGAGATTTCTACATGAAGATGGCATCAAAGTTCAATTCACTTGTAGGTATACACTTAAAAAAAAATAGGGTGTCATAGAGGAACAACATATATACAATAGAAGTGGCTAGAGCTATGTTAAATAAAATGAATGTTCCTAATTCTTATTGGGTTGATGCAACAAATACAGACATATAAATTATGAATAGGTTTCCAACCTCAAGGGTACATGGAGTTTCATTTATGAAGTTTGGTGTGGCAAGAAACCCAACCTTTCACATCTCAAAGTATTCGGTTGTGTGTGTTATGTTCAAATACCTCAAGAATTGAGACACAAGTTACACCCCAAGGCAGATAGGGTATATTTCTTGGATATTCTTAAGAGAAAATGGGTTTAAGATGTTATAACCATAGCATCAAAGAGGTTATGGTATCTGGGGATGTAATATGTGAGGGTTTTAACCTTGGTATGGTAGCAAAGATGTGTTACAGGCTGACAATGCATATGAAGCCAAGAAGAAGTTCAAAGAGCAAAAACAAAGCATGGAGATGAGTGGCTGTTAGTCAAGAAAGACAAAGATCAACTAGATAATGGCAAAGAGGGTAGTAATCAAGATGAAGCACACAAGGAAAGGAATGACAATCTAGCGATGAGGCCAAAGGTTTTACCTGTTAATAGAAACAAACCACCAAATACTAATTTTCATCACTCCACTACCTTGTAAATCCATTTTTGATAAATATACCTCCATTTTTTTTTCAAACCAAGGAGTCCTCAAGCTTGAGACTACTAGAAGTAGCCATGTACAAATCTCCATGATTTTTAGACTCCATTTGAGCCTTCAAATAAGCCCTATAACCTAATTTTTAACTAGGTTGGACACTAGGTCTGGACAGTGCCAAAGCTATTGATAAACTATAAAAGAGCTAGAGAGCTCATTTTTGGGAGTTGACTTGGTAGACATTGAAGATTTTGTAATAGAGTTCTTTTGCAATTTAAAGCATTCCATTGTTCCTCTCTTTGTTCTTGCCATGTGTGCATGTGCATGTGTGCATGCTTGTGTGCTTCTCACTCACTCACTTGTGCACTTCACTTGCTCATGGTCATCATACCATCCTCACGTCTCTGTAGATTGACAATTATGAGGTGGATCTCCTCATATTGGTACTTGCAATTGTGCTACAGTGACAACAAATTTGGCACTATTGTCGGGAGCGAGCTTCAAGGATGAGCGTGTGATGGTAAGATGTAGAGTTGTGACGTTGGAGTCATAGGTAATTTCTTTACTTTTCATTTTTATCTTACTTTCTTCATCACCATCATCATCCTCACCATGTCCTACTCCATCTCCTTCCTCGCTAAATTTTTAGCTTTTTGGTCATATCCCCTTTGTTACCTCATTCCCTGCATTCCATTTGTCAGAAAGAGCAAGAGATAGCTTTTATGCATTTAGTATTCTTGTTCTTTGCAAGCATTTCTTGTAGGTTTCAACTGTATCATCATCTCTAGCAGCTTTTGGAGGTATGAGAGAACTCTGCACAATTCGCAAGACGATGAACTCTATCTCTCGTGATAGACAGAGAAAGTTGGTATTTCTTGTTTTCATGCATTGCATGGTAAACTACACCATTAGAGCATCCCAAATCACTAGAAATATCCTAAAAATTTTTGTTTTTTTTCTATCGTGACAGACAAAATCCATGATAGATGATAGACGATAGACGACAGATGATAGACAATGAACACCATCTATCATGATAGACACCATCTATCGTGACAGACATGATCCACAATAGACATCGTCTATCGAGATAGACACTATCTATGGAGATAGACCGAAGTCCATAATACATCATAGATGATAGGTGATAGATGATAGACATCATCTGTTGTGACAGACACCATCTATCGTGATAGAATTTGTCTATCGTGATAGACAAAACCCATGGTAGACACTTGTCTTTCATGATAAACACTGTCTATCACGACAAACCAAAGTCCACAATAGATGATAGATGATAGATGATAGACGACAGACATCATCTATCATGACAAACACTGTCTATCATGATAGAGACCATCTATCGCAATAGACAGGACCCATGATAGACACCCATCTACCATGATATGACAATCTATCATGACAAATCGAAATCTACAATAGATGATAGATGATAGATGATGGACAACTGTCTATCCTGATAGACACCATCTATCATGACAAACAGGTCTATCATGATAGACATTGTCTATCACGATAGACAACCAATTTTAGCCAAAAAATTAGGGTTTTTATTTTTGCAATTTAAGGGTTGTTTTGGGTAATTTTTTCAAGCAATTGAGGTTTCAAGAACACCTAGAGAGGTTGTATTTATTTGTTTGACCCCAAAAGCCTAAACTAACATAACTTTCTCATACAAAATCCGTGTTGATTTTTAGATAGGATAATTTGAAGTTGACCTTTAGGTGGGATTATGAAGCAAAGGGAGCTCTAGAGGATTTTTTAGCAATACAAAGGGGGGAAATGGGTCTTTAAACAATGCCTAAATCAAAATTGTCTTTCAATTAAAGTTAAAGATTGAGCTAAACTTTGAACTTTTATAGGTCCATTAAGAGCTCTTGGAGGGGCCAAAATAAGGTGACAAGTGTGTGCAAGCTTGGGAATGTGCATCCTCGGCATAGAGGTACAAACACGGAGAAGTGACTTGAGGTTGGAAGCATTCTTAACCCCCTCAATCAATTCTTAGCTTAGACTAAGCACGAATAGCAGTATTAACTAATTAGGGTGACGATAAGCACGACATAAGTACAAGAGACCCTAATTACTCAAGTGCAAGCACAATTAGAATATTCTTGCAACAAAACCTAAGGGAAAAGAGTATAAATTGTTCGACAAAAACTTCAAATGCAATAAAAACTCAAGTATTCCTTATGATGCAAATTAGTGGACAAGAAGTGACAATCCAAGTAAAATAAAAAGAACAAGTGATTGATATAAAAGGACATAGCAATGTGGTTGTACTCGAGAAATCAGGGTTTATAAAAAAGGCTTATGAACCTTAGATCAAGTAGACATCTAGGTCGTGATAGACAAAGCACTAGATCTTATGAGGCTAGTGTCAACCATACAACTAGTTTGTGGGCTCAACAACTTAGTGATTATCCCTACCCACTGAGTTCAGAGATCAATGACTCAGAGATGTCATATAGCATGGAGAGACGAGCAGGTAGTTCTAGTGTTGCATACCTAGATAATCCAAAGGGGCCATATAAGACTCAATTGGAGTCCATTAAGACCAATTGATTAGGTGCTTGCATTTATGCAAATGGTCTGAGAAGTCATGTTATCTAACTTAGGAATCTAGATCAGCCAGTTGGACTGGAACACCTAGTGGTCCAGTTTGAAGAAGGCTCATACATTGATAAAGAGGGAACCATGTACGTGGTCACGAGCTCACATAATAGAACAAATGAATTTGGAGTCGGGATTCCACAAATGGAGCTTGAAGACCTAGAACGGAGCTTGAAGACCTAGAACAAGGAACCCTAGGAGGAGAGCCTAGGACCCCTAGAGGCAAATCAGTCTTGACCAGAGTGATTATCCTAGAATGGATACCCCAAGATAATAAGAGCATAGAGTTATCCTTGAACGGAGAAACAAACAAGACATTCTAGAGATATAAACCCGACCAACCTAACAAAGTTGGGGCAATCACATATATTATTTTAAAGATCTTGATACACCAGGAAAGGTGGTCTACTTAGACAAGACCTTAGAGAGAGTGTTTGTGGTATCGAAGTATGCTAGGCATGCCTACACTTGGAAGGGTGAATTTGTCTTTCACGAACCAAGATCAAATGTCTCTTTTGGCCACCAAGGATCTGGAACATCCCAAGCTCATGGAACTCAGAAGGACAAGAGAAGAGACAAACGTGAAGTAAGTTTTGCTCTTGGAAGAGAAAGAACTAGACCAAAAAAAGGTAGAATGGATAATGAGAGACACAGAGGCTCAAGACCTCAAAGAGGCATGGATGAGTTTCCCTTGCCAAGACCCAGAGAACATCCTAGGATCTTGAGGCCTACACAGTTGGTTAAGTCCATGAAGAACTACTTCGATGATACATGAGATCTGTATGAACATAGCAGAGTTTCGATAAGTTTTGAAAGTTGAACAAGTTGAAGACTTGTTCACTCAATACAATGCTTTTGGCCTAACTCTCAAGCACACTGCCTTGACTTGGTTTCAACCACTTCACCAAAGGTAAGCTGACCAACTATTGGAAGCCTTCATCACTGAATTTTCTAAGACTGGGATCCGGCACAAGACCTCATCTCTGATATGTATCTTTAAACAAAGACCTCAGGACACATGTTGGCAGCAGCAGTCAAGGCACTAAAGGACTCACAAGACAAGGAAGCCAAAGAAGGGAGTCAGAGCGGAGAGAAGGCACAAGCAGACTAAGCAGTCAACGAAGATCTGGCAAGTAGGCCATTCAAATTTTTCCAAAACAACACCTTCATAACAGTGATTCTCATCACTACAAATCATTGTAAATACCATTTCACCTTTTTGTAACTCCATTTTGTGCAAGCCGAGGAGTCCTCGAGCTTGAGGAGTATTAGAAGTAGCATTGTACCAAGTTTCATAATTTTTAGACTTCGTTTGAGCCTCCAAATAGGCCCTAGAACCTAATTTTTGACTAGGTTGGACACTACGCTTGGACAGGGCCAAAAGCTAGTCAAAAACTATAAATAGAGCTAGAGAGCTCATTTTTGGAGGTTAGCTTGTAATAGATTTGAACTTGTATGAGCATTTTGGAAGTAATCTAAAAGAACTCCATTGTCTTCCTCTTTGTCTTACTGTGTGTGCGCGTGTGTGTGTATGTGTGTGCATGTGGGTGTGCTTCTCACTCACGCACTTGTGCCTTCACTTGCTCGAGGTCATCATACCATCCTCACATCTTCCCGGATTGACATTAAAGGAGGTGCTACTCATCACTGAGCTACAACACAGTTTGACTTGCAAGAAGATGGTTTACATAGTACTTAGAGAGATTCCCTATTCCGGATTTAGTCGTGCCAACCAAACAAGTGGCTTTATTCGTAGATGGTTTGCTCAGTACCAAATTGAGATCTTATGTGTACCTGAAGGAACCTAGATCCATAGAATAGTACGTACACATGTGCATAGACATTGAGTATAATCTAGGTGATGAATTAGAGATTTCAAAAATCTATAAAACTTTGGATAGCTCTCCTAGCCTCACCTCCAAACCATCTACATCTATTGAGGAACTGGTAGAGAAGGTAGCTCAGAAGTTAGGTGTCTCTAGCGAGCAAACACCTAGATTTGTCTCAGTGAAACAATGTTACAACTATGGAGGGGACCATATGGCTAATGTGTGCCCCACCATGACTCAACCCCAAGCAAACCCTAACAACCAATACTGCACAATAGAAAGGAGGCATACTAACCAAACCACCCATTAACAAGCAAGTGGTTAGACAACACTACCCTCAAACATATCAACAACAATGAAGAAACCCATATAACAAGCAAGTGGTTAGGCAACACTGCCCTCAACCATATCAATAGCAAGGAAGAAACCCATATAACAAGAAAGTTTTTAGGCAACACTACCCTCAGCCATATCAATGCACAAGATTGACCATATAACAAGCAAGTGGTTAGGCAACACCACCCTCAACCATATCAACAACAAGGAAGAAATCCAAACCAATATCCACCACAACAATAATTAAGACATCAAAAACCCTATCAAACACCCTACCAAGCTCAACAAAGGCCTCAACCAGTGTTAGTTCAACAACCTCCACCTCCAACCAATGTGATCCCAGTGAAGTATGCACTTGTTGAAGAAAATTTGAAAAGGGCCTTAGAGCCGGCATCACCATTGGTTTTAGAAATTGACTTGAATGATCATAGTTTTGACTCAACTCATATGGATAGTCCTCCAGCTTATATATGGAGTCACCAAAGTATAATGAGACTTATCCTTATGAAAACCCTAGTGAACCTAGTTGGGAGCCAGAATACTCTAATGTCATGTACACAAGTCCTAACTCTAGGCTTCAACCAAGATAGATAAGACCCCAACACCTAGAGGATCATGCTACAGATGCTAGGGAGATCACTTCATTCATGATTGCCCTATACCTGCAAGTATGCAACCCCAATCACTGACAATTCAAGGTTTTTGTCCGGATTGTGGGAAGGAGCATCTTTTATGGGACTGACCTAAGAACCCAAGCAATGTGCCGAAGATCACTCCTATCAACGTTATTGGGTTAGTAGTAGATTCTAATGGAAGTGTGACTTCCACTGAACTAGTGCAAGTAGTCACTAGAGCTCAACCATTATAGCAGAGCCAAGGTTTAGGTTATGAAAAGAGTTCTGAGGTTAGTGAGACTGACAGTCTAGGTAAGAAAATGACAAGAGCCTGGAAAGATATTCGTGAGATAATGAAAAGATAATGGTCAAAGAAGATGAGAGAACTTGAGGAAATCTTAAGAGAAAAGAAAGCCAAGGTAATCGAAATTGCATCTCAAACGCGCTCTCAAAATCCACCTCCCCATCCATCCCAAACCTTCCCATTAATGCACCACCACCTAAAGTAGGATAGGTCTTAGCAGATCCAACCCCCAAGGAATTAGACATGATGCTTAAAGCATAACATGCCAGAATCCACGAAGGGCCAAATGTGATATAACACGAAAAATGTTATCCTAGAGCTGACCTAGAAATTTAAAGAACAAGCTTTGTGCAAAGATGGTAGAATTGGCTCAAACCATGTTTGAGGGCAGTCGTTTGTTTGATTGCACAACCTTAGCCAAAACACAGTTACACTTCGATGGATTATTAGAAAGATTGGAAAAGATGATAGCTAAGTTGGGAAGCAAGCTACATCACAAGCAAGTAACATCATAAGTGAAAGGATAAGCCTTCCTCCCAAAGAAACTTACATTCCAAACTCCATCGAGTCAGGAATCTCTGCTCCTATAAATCAATACTCACAAGAATTTCTAAGAGAGATTCAAGAGGACAAATGGGCTAAAGAAAGTGAAAATCCTCCTCCCATTGAAATTGTGGATGACCTACATAATCAGTTCCCACATAATATTCCTTCTATCTATGGAGAACAAGAGGATACCCAGTCTAGAGAACGGTTAGACTCTGAGTCTAATTCCTTACAAGAACTAACTCATTTCAAAGTTCCATGGGAAGTAAAGTCTACCTGTATGAGAGCGCCCACTGTCATGGTAAGGAATGAAGACTCAATCTTGCCTAGAAATATCAAAATAATGAAAAAAACTAAAGTGCAATGCAATCTCCCTTTAGAGTATGTGGAAACACATAGCCAATCAAGTGCCAGAAGTAGCTAGAACTCAATCCCAGGTAGAATCACATCAAACACTGCCCGAAAAACCCTTGGATAAGATAGGAGACATGAGCGAAGGAGAAGAAGGAAACACCTATCTCCCTATCACTCATTGGGGTTAAACAACCAAGGCCATTGTGGAATCAGGCACAAGAGTTGTTGGTGTAATTCAAGCCTTAACACTTGGCTTGGATATCAACTTTGAAGACTCAACATAAAGCTTGGATCTTGGAAGCCTAGTTTGGATTAATTCATGAGGATATCACTTGAAGAATGAACCATAGGAACCTAGTCTTATTGTTCTTACCATTTATCTCATGTAAAAGTCTATATGAATTTAACCACTCTTGTAAACTCACCTACTTGAGAAAGTCGTGGAAAGTTGAAAGTTGTAATGGAGAGAATATCTCCCTAAGTTTAGTGGAGAGATTTTAGGGAGCTTCAATTTGAATTTCAAATTCAAATGACAAATCAACTCCTATAAAAACTGTGAAGAAAACTCGCGGGCTAGACTCACTCATTTTGAGCTCATCTCCCGAGGCATTTTACTACTGTATCTGTGTGTGTGTTCGTGCTACATCTTAGCCTACACCACAATACCTCATTTAGCTATGCTTGGCATGCTAATGAACTTGTACATCTACATTAATCAATAGATACATTCACATTTTTCAACTCTGGTTTCTCTGTGTCATCTACCTCAAGTCTGTCAACTTCAACAGGGCATATCTCAAGATCTACTGAACCAAATTGGATGATTCAAAGTGCATTGGATTCAGCTCAAAGTCTACTATACACCTACAAAGTTTCAAGGCCATTGGATCTACCATCACAGAGAAATCTCAGTCGGGGTGCTCACTGGTCTGTGACTGTAAGTCTCCTAAAAAGTCGGGGGTACATCTTATTTTGCTAAAGTGATTTTTCTGAGTGTGGTTTATCATTTCCTTTCATTCCACTTGGAAATAGAAGCTTACTAAGCTAATAGAATATCTCTAGAAGGAATTTTGCTAATTGTAACTACACTGGTCACACTGAGCATAATAGTGAGCAGGTATCAAGACCAAAATAGAAAGTTTTCAAGTCTTGTGATTTTCAAAGTAGTCTGTTTTGATAAAGTCCTTACTCAAACCTTTTCCAAAGTACATATAGCATATTTTGGTATCATTTGGAAGCTCAAGGAGTCTACTAAGCATATCTGAAGTGAAAGGAGGGCAGGTGTGAAGCAGGTCTAGCAGCACCAACTTGATCTTCTGAGTGCATCCAGCCATCACTTCCAACAGTGGTATCAGAGCAAATAAGGTAATCATGGGTGATGGTTTCCCTTCCTTCATTGACAAATTAGACAGGAACAACTATCAAGCTTGGTCTCTAAGAATGAAGACCTATCTACAAGGGAGAAGCTTGTATGGATACATATCAGGAGATGAGGAATTGCCCTCATTCAAGACTAGAGGCCTACCTACAAAGGATGAACATGAGAGGCTCAATCAATGGTGTGCAAAAGATGCTTTGGCAAGGTCATATCTTCTAAACTCTATTTCTGATTTCCTTCTACCACATATAAGGAATTGCAAAACTTCCCAAGAGACTTGGGAAACCTTGTCAACATATTTTTCATCAAGCACAAGAGCCAGAAAGAATCAGCTATGGATTGAGTTTACAACTCTTAGGAAGCAATCAAAACAATGTGTCTCAGATTTTGTCACCAAAGTCAAAGATATTACAGATCAACTTGCAAGTGTTGGAGAAGAAATTGAGGAAGAGCAAATAGTCAGACAAGTGATCAATGGACTAAAGGCAGATGACAAGTGGGAGAACTTTACCACAGCAATGGACTTATACATGGACATCCAAGCACCTGATCTAACCACTCTGATTGGACAACTCTTTACACATGAAGCAAAGATCACAAAGAATGGAGAGCAATCAAAAGGTAACAATCCCTCTGCCCTATATACTGATAAGAAAGTAAAAGATAAAGGTAAAAGCAAGAAGGTTGATGAAGAAGGCTCTACCTCCCAAGCAAACTATGCAGGGAGAGGTAGATCTTCTAGAGGTAGGGGCAGAGGAGGTAAGTCAGGTAGGGGGAGACCCTACAACCAATCTCCATGCAATATCTGTGGCCTGTCTAACCATACCACAGATGAATGCTACAAAAACTACAAGAACCAAAGAGGAAGAGGTCACCAAAGAGGAGGATACTCTCAAGGTAGAGGCAGATTCAACCAATCTCAAGGCTACCATGGCTACAACAATAATTATAACAACAACTACAATCACAATGGCAACTATCAAGGTGGATACAGAAATAGGAAAGACTACAACAATTATGCAGAGGAGCAAGATGATTCCTTGTTGATCATGAACATGACATCTAAGTCAGGTATCAATGATGATCACTTATTCTATATTGATTCAGGTTGCTCTAATCATGTAGCTGGAAATGTTGCATTACTTTCTGATTTGGAAGAACCCAAAGGCAAGCATCAAGTGCAGACAGGTGATGACACTAAACATTCAGTTGTTAAAGTAGGCAATGTCAAAACTAGTGATGGTAATCAGAATTTATTGAGCAGAGTGTTGTATGTTCCAACAATCACCAAGAATCTGATGAGTGTAGGTCAGATTGTGGAAAAAGGTCTACAGGTCAGGTTCACTCAACATGGTGCATATGTGGAGGATCCAAGACATGGATTCAGAAGGATAGCCAAGGGAGAAAAATCAGGTAGATTGTTTACCTTTGAACTTGAAGACACTAAGAGTATTGCCTTGTACAACTATAAAGATCGAACCCTATCAGAATTGGAGATTTGGCACAAGAGATTAGGTCACATTGGAGAGAGGACCATAAAGCAAATGAGCAGAGATCAATGTGTGCTTGGGATACCTAATGTGTCCAAGCAACACATGATATACAAGTGTGGGGCTTGTCAATTTGGTAAGTCACACAGGTTGCCCTATACCAAGAAAGGTTTTATGCATGAAGATTATCTGGAATTGGTGCATACAGATGTTTGGGGACCTAGCAAGGAGCCATCCATATCTGGATCAAGGTACTATGTGTCCTTCATTGATGACTATAGCAGGTGGACTGTCTTATACTTCATGAAACATAAAGATGAAGTATTTAATTGTTTCAAAAGGTATCTTGCATTAGTTGAAAATCAAACAGGTAGACATTTGAAGAATCTAAGGTCAGATGGTGGTGGAGAATACTTCTCCAATGACTTTGAAGATTTCTTGCAGGAAAGAGGCATCAAGAGGGAGATCACTACAAGGTACTCACCTGAACAAAATGGGGTAGCTGAAAGGAGGAATAGACTCATTGTAGAGACAGCTAGGTCTATGCTAAATGAAAAGAAATTGCCAAATTATCTTTGGGCAGAGAGTGTATCTACTGCCACATATTTAATTAACAGGTTGCCATCAAAGACACTTGATGGAATGACACCCTATGAGGCTTGGCATGGTAAGAGACCATCTCTGGATCATAGCAAAATCTTTGGTTGTGTTGCATATGTGCATATTCCCTCACAGGTAAGGGGAAAGCTAGACCCTAAAGCTGAAAAGTGTATCTTCATTGGTTATGATTTGAATCAGAAGGGATACAGGTTCTATAACCCCTCAAACAAAGGCTTCAAGGTAAGCAGAGATGTCATCTTTGATGAGAATGATTCATGGTATGAGAATGAGTGTAGGAAAGTTAGTCTACCCTATGACATGGAAGAAGACTTTCCCAAACTTATCAGGCAAGAACCAATTCAGAAAGAAGACACAAGCTCAGAGGATGAAGACACCATCAACATTGAAGAGTTCAAGGCTTGGAAATCCAAAGGGAAGATGAAGATGAAGCAACTAGAAGATAATCCAGAATCCTCAACTCAAGCTATGAGGAGATCTCAGAGAGAAAAAAAAAACCTATTAGGTATGGGTATGATACTTCACTTGTAACCAAGCACTCTGTATATCTTGCAAAGGATCTCTTGAATGAAGAACCAGGTACATTTGAAGAAGCAATTACTAAACTAGAATGGAAGGAAGCAATGGATGAAGAAATGGAGGCTCTCAAGGAGAGTGATACTTGGGACTTGGTACCCAAGAAGGACTCCATGAAGGTGATAGGATCCAGATGGATCTACAACTCAAGAGGAACTCAGATGGTACAATAAACAGGTATAAAGCTAGGTTGGTAGCCAAGGGTTTTGCACAAACCCAAGGCATTGATTATGAGGAGACATTTTCTCCTGTGGCCAAGATGCCAAATATCAGAGTTATGGTGAGTGTAGCTGCATCCCAGAATTGGAACATGTACCAATTGGATGTGAAGAATGCATTCTTGAATGGATGGATATCTGAAGAAGTCTACATGTCACAACCACCTGGCTATGAAGATCCCAATAAGGTAAATCATGTTTGTAAATTGAAGAAGGCTCTGTATGGATTGAAGCAGGCACCTAGAGCATGGAATTACAGGTTGACAACCTACCTCCTAGACCAAGGATTCATTATGAGTAAAGCAGATACTTCATTGTTTATCAAAAAGGAACAATTCAGAGGTAATATATTTGTGTGTCTATGTTGATGACATCATTATTACAGGGAAATGATGTTCAGGGAATAAGACACATCAAAGGACAGATGATGAAGGAATTCAAGATCAATGATCTTGGATTATTGAAGTACTTCCTAGGACTTGAATTGGTCTACACAAATTCAGGTATCTTTATTACTCAGAAGAAGTACATTCAGGACATGGTCAAGAAAGTTTAATTTGCAGGAAGCTAAAGTCTCAAACACTCCTATGGAGGTCAACCACAAACTCAGTGCTCATGAAGGAGAAGAACTCCAAGATATTACAGGTTATCAAAGTTTGGTAGGTAGTCTTAATTATGCTACCTTAAAACCAGGATTGATATATCATATGGTGTTAGTGTACTTAGCCAATTTATGCACAAACCAAGAGTACCTCATTTGGAGGCAGCTAAGAGATAGTAAAGTAATCTAAAGGGAACACAAAATCATGGTTTGTACTTTCCTTATTCATCAGACATTGATATTAAGGTATACTCAGATGCAGATTGGGCAGGTTGCAAGGATGACAGGAGGAGCACTTCAGGGTACATATGTTTTGCAGGTGATAAACCAATTTCTTGGTCATCCAAGAAACAACCCACAGTAGCTTTGTCATCTACTGAGGCAGAGTATAGAGGGCTAGCAAATGCCACTCAAGAAGCCATATGGTTGAAGCTTTTATATTCAGAATTGGGCCTATACACAAGGCCACCAATCATCTTTGGGGATAACACAAGTTCTCTTCACCTTGCAGCTAATCCAATTTATCATGCAAGGACAAAAACACATAGAGGTTCATTACCACTATGTGAGGGAGAAAATTACTTAGCAAAGATATTCAATTGTCATATGTGTCTACTAATATGCAATGTGCAGATTTGCTTACTAAAGCTCTGGATGGAAGCAAGCTATGCAGATTTAAATCCATGATTGGATTGCAGGAAATAATGGAAGACTAGAGATGAAGACTTGAGCCAAAGTGTTTGGCTTGAGGGGGAGCTGTTGGTGTAATTCAAGCCTTAACACTTGGCTTGGATATCAACTTTGAAGACTCAACATAAAGCTTGGATCTTGGAAGCCTAGTTTGGATTAATTCATGAGGATATCACTTGAAGAATGAACCATAGGAACCTAGTCTTATTGTTCTTACCATTTATCTCATGTAAAAGTCTATATGACTTTAACCACTCTTGTAAACTCACCTACTTGAGAAAGTCGTGGAAAGTTGAAAGTTGTAATGGAGAGAATATCTCCCTAAGTTTAGTGGAGAGATTTTAGGGAGCTTCAATTTGAATTTCAAATTCAAATGACAAATCAACTCCTATAAAAACTATGAAGAAAACTCGCGGGCTAGACTCACTCATTTTGAGCTCATCTCTCGAGGCATTTTACTAATGTATCTGTGTGTGTGTTTGTGCTACATCTTAGCCTACACCACAATACCTCATTTAGCTATGCTTGGCATGCTAATGAACTTGTACATCTACATTAATCAATAGATACATTCACATTTTCAACTCTGGTTTCTCTGTGTCATCTACCTCAAGTCTGTCAACTTCAACAGGGCATATCTCAAGATCTACTGAACCAAATTGGATGATTCAAAGTGCATTGGATTCAGCTCAAAGTCTACTATACACCTACAAAGTTTCAAGGCCATTGGATCTACCATCACAGAGAAATCTCAGTCGGGGTGCTCACTGGTCTGTGACTGTAAGTCTCCTAAAAAGTCGGGGGTACATCTTATTTTGCTAAAGTGATTTTCTGAGTGTGGTTTATCATTTCCTTTCATTCCACTTGGAAATAGAAGCTTACTAAGCTAATAGAATATCTCTAGAAGGAATTTTGCTAATTGTAACTACACTGGTCACACTGAGCATAATAGTGAGGCAGGTATCAAGACCAAAATAGAAAGTTTTCAAGTCTTGTGATTTTCAAAGTAGTCTGTTTTGATAAAGTCCTTACTCAAACCTTTTCCAAAGTACATATAGCATATTTTGGTATCATTTGGAAGCTCAAGGAGTCTACTAAGCATATCTGAAGTGAAAGGAGGGCAGGTGTGAAGCAGGTCTAGCAGCACCAACTTGATCTTCTGAGTGCATCCAGCCATCACTTCCAACAAGAGTTGCAATTGCTACCACTTCCTTATGGAAGCGTTGGGGCAAGCCGACACTCAGGCCAACAAGAATGAAATTACAGATGGCTAATGGTCACATAGAGAGACCCTTAGGATTGCTAGAAGGGATAACTCTCACTACGTGTGGAGAAGATTTTTAGCATACTTTTTCCATATGTGACTTTAGCAAACTAGGCCTATGAGATGATTTTGGGAAGACCATCCATGATACAGTTGTAGGTAGTGAAAGATTAGGGAACCAATTCCTTGTATTTGCAACACTTATGTGTTACAACTAAAGTCAATCTCAAAGACTTCTCTCATAGAGACTTGCCCCCTATACAATGGAATCCCATCCATAGAGCCACATATGACATGGATTTAGTGCACTCCATAGGATTACAATCCTAATGGATGCATGAAGACAATCACTTATGGATGTGCAAAGTTGCACTAGAAGAAGAGAGAAGAAAAAATGTCAGAGAGGTAGGTGCGAAGGAAACTTATAAATCAATTAGAGACCAAGCCTATGCACGTATAGTATTTCCAAAAAAAAAGAATTTGAACCTCATGGTTGGGCAAAAATCCTAGCCACAATGGATGTAGCTATCAATGAAGAACAATGGACACCACACTATGATGAAGATGGCTATGAAATTTTTGTTTTCACTATAGAACCAATCATGTGTGATTCAGTTATCGAAGAGTGTGAGCCTAGTACGAATGAACTTGAACAAGCAAGTGACTCAGATTTAGAATCAATTATTATGGATTGTTTTTGGGCATCAAAAAGAGGAATACTTGTGTAGTAGAAGCTCACCCTCAAGGACAAGAAGAGCTTACAAACAATGTGAGATTGATCACACAAGTAACCACCAAGATTGAAAGCAAGAAAAACAAGAGAGAACTCCCACCAAAAGAGGAAGAATCTTTATTTGAGGTCCCTGAAAATTTTAAGAAGTATGAGGGTAGAGGATAGGAAAGTCATGATCAGAATGCCTAAATGAGAAGTGCTCATAGGAGTGGCCTATGATCATAAAGAGACAACTAAAAAAATGCACATACATACAACACGACCTGACTAAGGAAGAGGAAAATGAGTTGATTGATTCATTAAGAGAATATAGAGATGTGTTTGCATGGAGTTATGAGGACCTAAAAGGTTAGACCCTGACATATGCTCGCATACAATTCCCATGACCTCAGAAACTAAACCCTCTAAGCAGACGCCATACACATATAACAATAATTATGCTGCCAAGATCAAGGAAGAGATAGATCGATTGGTAGAAGTCGGATTTATCTATGAAATTGTGCACACTGAATGGGTATCACCCATTGTAGTGGTGCCCAAGAAGAATGGTAAGCTACATCTATGCATTAACTTGAAGAAGGTTAATGCAACCACTATTAGAGATAGTTATCTACTTCCTATCAGTGAGCACCTATTCGAAACAGTAGCAGGCAAGGAACTATACAACTTCCTTGATGGGTACTATGGCTAGAATCAAGTGGCCATTTCCCCAAAAAACTAGCATAAGACAACTTTTGCCACAAAATGGGGCATTTTTGCATTTTGGGTAATGCCATTTGGGCTCAACAATGTGCCAGCTACCTTCCAAAGGCTGGTGTCTCATGTATTTAAAGATTCTTGCATAAAAACTTGGAATTCTATGTTGATGATCTATGTGCTCGTTCTAACATTAGAAAAGCACATATACTTGAGCCAAGAAAAATCTTTGCCAAATGTAGAGAATATCAAGTCTACCTGAATCCATATAAGTGTGCTTTTATGGTTAAGCAAGGCAAGATTCTAGGACACATATAAAGTTAGAGCTATTGCAGAGCTATCTAGGCAAAAAGATGTCAAAGAAGTACAAGCTTTCATGAGGCATTGCAGATATTATCACATTTCATTCATATGTATGGAATCATTGGAAAGCCTTTGTACAACCTTTCGACCGATTTGATTGGATAGAAGAATGTGAAAACTCCTTTAATGAGCTTAAGCAATGATTGTGTTCAACACCAATCTTGACTACACCAGATTGGAACAAGCCATTCCATGTTCATATGGATGCATCCAGTTATGCTATTGGGTGTGTGTTAGCATAACCTAGTGGTGAAGGTAACATGGATCTTCCAATAGCTTTTGCAAGTAGACAATTGAATGCCACTGAACAAAATTATACCACTACTGAAAGAGAAGGATTAGGCATGATGTATGCGGTTAAGAAGTTTAGACATTATTTGCTTGCAAATAAGTTTAAATTTTTACAGGGGTGGATCACCTTTCTAAACTAACTTCAGGAGAATCCACTCAAGGATTGTCAGATGAACTTCTTGATGCTTACTTATTCAACTTGGAAGTAGTTCCTAACTGGCCCAAAATATAGTGCCTATTCTCACCTTGGGACCCAAGCATCCTATATTGAAAGTCAAAGATAAAGAAGTAGTGAGGTCTCAAAAATGCCACATACTAGAAGGCAATGTGTATAAGCACATTGATCAAGGCATAGTAGCTTGTTGTGTAGATGAAGATGAGCATGTGAAATGGTTGCAAATAGTAGAAGTAGGTGCACTTCAGCAACACCACTTTTAACATCAAACACTAAAAAATCTACAAAGATTAGGTGTATATTGGCCAACAATGGAAGCAGATGTCCAAAGGATATGCAAGGAATGCCCAATTTGTAGTATTAAACCACTAGTGGAACATGCCACTCTGTATCAAGTGTCTTTAATGCCAAATTAGAGCGAATCTTTAGTAGCCTTTTTGAGGATTAAAGCATTCCCTTAAGAGATGACATTGGACAGAGAGCTTAGAATAGGGAGCACTAGAATATGCACAAATTGGAGATAATTTATACAAGCACATAACATACATATACCTAAGACTATGTGCCCATGAGAGTGAATATCTTAAGATCTTAGAAACTGCTCACCAAGGTGTGACTGGAGAACATTTTGGACCAGACCATGTGATTAAGGCAATTCTATTCGTAGGTCTTTGGTGGCCAACCCTTCACATGGATGCACATACCTATGTGCAGTGGTGTGATATTTGTCAACGAAATTAGTACCCAATACGGAAGGATGAGATGCCATTGAAACCCATGATGGGCAGACGTGCATTCTCTAAGTGGGGAATAGACTTTGTAGGTCATATTAATCCCCCAACAAAGAGTTTTTTGAGCTCGTTTTGACCTTCAAATGCACTATCATAGTGCTTGTGCAAGCAATTTTGTCCTTTTGTGCCAAACATATATACAAGTTCTATTTTCATAGTACAAGAAGCTCAAAGTCTTCTACAAGTTTAGTAGATCTTGACAAGGTACTTTTGTTCAACTTTTTAAGATATACTAATTTTTGTGCACCGGGGTATTTTAGCAGTGGCCATGGCTGAAAGAAATGATATATTTCATATGCTCGTTGTTGGGGACAAGTTGGATGGTACTAATTACCCATTATGTCATATATGATGCTTCATCTATTTATGGCAAAAGGACTATGGAATAGTGTCCAAGGTGTTGAAAAATGACCTATTACACATGCAAATAAAGTTATTGAAGGTGATTTAGATGGCCTTGAAAATGAAGATCTTCAAATTCTTATTCGTTTGCTACACCTACTATAGAACAACTTTGATGGGATGGTAGAGATGCTCAAGTCAATGCATTGATAGATTTGTTTATCAAAGGTTCCATTATCCCTCACATTCACTCTTACAAAATAGGAAAGGATGCTTGGATACACTTACCACTTTATACCAGGCAAGAAATGAGCCTTGTGTTGCTTACCTCTGAAAACAGTTGAAGAGTGAGCACATGAATGAAGGAGATTCTATGGACAATTTTTTTACAAAGATCAAAGATTTAAAAGAGCAGTTGATTTCTTCAGATGAAGTCTTACCAGATAGTTCACTTGTGCAGACTGTTCATAATGGTCTTCAAGATTCATATTAGAGATTCATTTGATGATGAAAAGCAATCCAAATGCCTTAAAATTTGAGGAGTTAGTCTCTAGTTTATTGTAGGAACATGAGTCTACGTAGAATAGGTCCATTATGAATGTGGGAGATCAAGATTTCTGAGCTGGTCAGAATGGCAAAGGTAAATGGAGCTCATCTAATAGTAAGAAAAAATCTACTAATTCTACACAGTAAAAAAAGGAAGACAAAGGCAAGAAGAAAACAAAAAAGAAGAAATAGTGCTAAAAATATTGTAAAGGAAATGATCATGTCATAAAGAGTTGTCCAAAATTGGCTACAAAAGAGGCAAAAAAGAACGAGCCTGGAATGGTTGTTGTAGAGGACTCTACACCTAAAATAGATTCTGCAAATCTTATGCAGAATGAAGAATGGGCATTTAATACTGTATGTAGCAATGAACCATGTTCTTGTGAACAGTGTATATATGCAATAGAAGCAGATGTATGGTATTTTAATAGTGGGGCAACCAAACATATTACCTCACAGTGTCGTTTCTTCAATTCACTTGAGCCTGCCTGTACAGGGAATATTGTCACATGTGTTAACAACTCCGCTTATCCTATAATGGGAGTTGGTAAGATCATTCTCACTACTGTTGATGGTAGTTCTTTCACATTTTCAAATGCTTTATTTGTGCCAGGGATCACAACAAAATATGGTGTCATTTTCAGCATTACCCAGTATTGGCTTGGTTGTCAAATTTGTTGATGATAGATGTACAATTCATGATATGTCAAATGGTGATGTTATTATTGCTTCCGACTGCCCAAACTTGAGGCACTTGGTAAACATGTTTGTGAAGGCTCTATTTTGGGCAAACTGCAACATTACTCCTTCCGAAAAGGTCGTTTATTACGAGCTACTAAAAAATTGCAACTTGTTCATAGTGACGTCTATGGTCCTATGCAAACACCTTCTTTTGGGAACTACCTTTATTTCTTGAATTTTATTGACGCTTTTTCTAGCCATATATGGGTCTATCCACTGAAATCAAAGTGCAAAGTGTCTATGTGCTTCAAACAGTTTATGGTTTTGATTGAAAATTTATCAGCATGTAAATCAGGCACCCTCCATTTTGATCGAGGGGGGAGGGATATATGTCTTCTGATTCTAATGCATTTATGGCTTAATGTGGGATAAAACATCAATGTATAGTTCCATATACACCACAATGAAATGGAGTTTCTGAAAGAAAGAACAGGTCTCTCATGGAGATGGTAGTATATGGCTTGAGGCTGTTATGTGTGCAACATTTGTACTTAATAGGTGTCCCACCAAAGCACTCCAAACCATTACTCCATATGAGGCTTTGCATGGTCCCAAGCCATATGTTGGTCATCTACGTGTCTCTCATTGTCTCGCATATGCATTAGTGCTTGAACAACAACACAAAAAAATAAGATTATAAAGTAATAAAATATATTTTGTTGGGTACAGTTCTGAAAGCAAAGGCTATCATTTGTATCATTAATAGAATAAATGCATTTTGGTTAGCCATGATGTTGTTTTTGTGTGAGATGCAATTCAACCATTACTTTCATGTACCGAGGAGACATTAGTTAGCTCCAAAGATGTGTATGACACTTTGTTGCCTCTTTTTGTAGGTGGACATTGAAGTACTTATCCAACTGAGGCAATTTCTCAACCTTTACAAGTTTCACATGATGATTCAAATCATTCCATTTCTAATGCAGATTTACATGATGCACTTGTTGATGAGAGGGTTCATATAGGGCATGCAAAATCTATGCCAAAATGGCTAGTGTGAACTTTGACAAATAGCAAATTAGATGCATCACTATAATATCATACTCGTTCAGGCTCTGATAGTGCTTCTTTTGCATCATATTTCTATGCAATGGTTGTCTCTAGTCTTTTTGATGAGAATGAGCCTATTTATTTTGATTAAGTATAAAATTCAAAAAATTGGATGGCTGCTATGCAATTAGAATATGATGCTATAATGAAGAATGGTACTTTGTCGTTATGTGATTTGCCTCCATGAAAAAAAAAAAAATTGGCAATAAATGGGTATACAAGCTGGTGTAAACCTTATGGAACAGTTGATAGGTATAAATCTAGGCTTGTCAAAAGGTTATGCTCAATAGAGGGGCATTGATTTTGATGAGACTTTGCACCCACATGTTGAATACCACCATTCATACCATCTGTGCAATTGCATCTCATCATGCTTGGAATGTGGATCACTTGGACATTAAAACTACATTTTTGAATGGTGACTTACATGAAGAAGTGTATCTATTTCATCCCCATAGTTTTGTGCAGACTGAAGACTGAAGAAGGAATTATATGGTTTGAAGCAAGCACCATGTGCTTGGTATGAAAAGATACATGCCTACTTGATTTCACTTTGGTCTGAGAACAGTTCAACTGAGAGCACCTTATATGTTAAGCATGCAAATCATGTACTTCTAATCATCGGTGTACATGTTGATGACATGTTGCTCACTAGTTTGTTATCTCTCAGATGAGCAACTTTATGCATTGCACAAGTGTCAATCAATTGCAAGCGGTTAAACTTTTGCTACTTGAGTGGTACCCCGGCTACTTGGGTGGTTTTATCCCAAGGGAGGATCATTACCTCCATATTTACATGCTTTTTCTGACTCAGACTGGGGTGGTTACTATGATGCTCGTCCATATACTAGTCGTTAGTGCTTCATGCTTGGTAGCTCATGCATATTTTGGTTGAAAAAGAAGTAGCTTATTGTGGCCACTTCTATTTGTGAGGCCAAGTATAGGGAAGATTTCATAGGGACTATTGAATGTGTGTGGCTCAGATGCCTTTTGGCAGACTTGGGTGTTGGTCGATGTTTTACCACCACCACCTTCATTGACAGTCAGAGTGCATTGGCAGTTGTGAGGAATCCTCTGTATTGAATGTAAAGATGGAATTATGGAAGCATGTAGTGGATGAAGTTCCAAAACTTGACTTCACACACCTATGAACAAGTTCCAAACAAAAGGTTCTCGAGATCCCTTTAGACAAGATAGGAGAGATGAGTGAGGGTGAAGAAGGCAATACCTATATTCCCATAATTGACAAGGGTTAGACCACTAAGGAGATCATAGATTGAGGTGCACATGTTTCCATTGCTACCACATCCTTATGGATAAGGTGGGGTAAATCATCGTGAAACCTACACAATGAAGCTACAAATGACCAATGGTCATATAAAGCATCCATTACGATTGTTGGAAGGAATCACACTCACTACACGTGGATTTGAGTTGGAGCATACACTTTCCAAATGTAAGTTTGGAAAATCCAATAGATATGAGATGATACTAGGAAACATCAGGTACAGATAGTTCAAAATTGGAGTACTACCTCTTTATATGTGCAACACTTAGGGGTTATGACCAAGGTCAACCTAAGGGATTACTCATTCAAAGATGTCCCACCCCTATAGTGGAACCCCATCCATAAGATGCACGAGGGTTCAATGTCATTAAACTCTATAAACAATTTGGATCATTCATGGATCCATGAAGACACTCATTTATGGTTGTGTAAAGTATTTGAAGCCAAAGAGAGATGCTTAGAAGCCAATGAATCATGGAAACGTACAAATAGCATACCTCTAGAAGATCTAACCTATGCATTGATGATATTCTCATATGAGAATTTTGAGCCTCGTGTTTGCAAAAAAAATACTCGCAACCCTCGATATAGCTACCAATGAGGAACAATGGAAACCTCATGATGATGTGGATGGACATGATGTATCTTTATTCAAGTGTGAGCCAATCCTATAAGAGGACATAGAATCGAAGAGGATGATTCCATTATTATGGACACCTTTGGCAAATTTGAAGAGGAATTATTATGCCTAGTAGGAGCCAAGGATCTAAAAGGAGAGACAATCATGAGAGAGAACACAATAAATCATGTAGTAAGTGATCAAAAGAAAAAGAAGATGAGTAAGAAATCAAAACAAATTGCATGCATATTAACTTAATGAAAGTTAATTTCACAATTATACAAGATATCTATCCAGTTTCCATCATAGAAGGTTTGTTAGAAAGGGCCGTCAACAATGAATTTCATAGATTCCTTGATGGATTTTCAAGATACAATCAAGTAATCATAGCACTAGAAGACCAAGAAAAGTCAAATTTCACCACTAAGTGGGACATCTATGCCTTTGGTGTAATGCCATTTGGGATCACCAATGCACCAGACATATTTTAGAGGTTTATGTGCCATGTCTTTAAAGAATTCCTACCAAAGACTTCAAAAGTCTATGTGAACAATCTTTAGGCATATTGTAATATAATAAAGGATCAGATCCTTGACTTAGGGAAGTGTTTGACAAATGTGGAGAATATCAAATGTGCCTCAAACTAGAGAAGAGGAATAAAAATAGATGAGGAAAAAATAAGAGCCATTGTTGAGTTACCACAAGCCAAAAATATGAAATAGGTACAAGCCTTTATGGTCCATTGTGGATACTACAACCTTTTAATCCACATGTAAGCTATCATAGAAAGGACACTTTATAGCATCTTGATTAACTTTGAATGAAATGAAGAGTGTGAGACTTCCTTTCTAGAACTTAAGAGAACTTCATGCTCAAATCACTTACTGACCACGCCATATTGGAATAAGGTGTTCCATACTCCCTTAGGAAACTATACTCACCATTTCCACCTCCAAAGAGCAAGAAGAATAGAAAAAAGTGGAGGAGACAGAAAAGGTACAAGATTTCTTCAAGAGCTCTCTACTCACAATGAAAAAATTCTACAAAAATGAGCTCTCAATGAGCTTTATATAAAATTAAGTGGTTTTTTTCATAATAAAATGGCCACCATAGTTCAAAGTAGTCCTACACTAATTGTAGAGCTACCCAACTATGTTATTGAGCTAGCTAGGCTATGGTGAGTGGAGTAAATACAAAGGAGGTCTTTCGTACGCTCTTGGGAATTGCAAAAATTAATATATTTGAAATAACGATGAGTGTTTTAAAGGTCTAACCTAAAGGGGAAATTCACAAAAATATATGTGGAAGTTCCCAAAAAGACTATGATTCTTTTCATTTGTCTTTGGCTTCTTCTTCTTTTATCCATCAGCTTCAGTCTTAGGATTGACCCTGAATGCAATACTCCCCCCTTCTTAGATATTGTCATCTCAAACAATGTCTTTAGGGATTCTTGCCTTGTTAAGCACCTCATAATGTATTGATTTATTGTTGCAGTTATAGTTTTTTGGGTTTGAAGGGCCTTGATGGACACATTTGTTTTGTTTTCTTCTTGCAAGCATGCATTCTCTTGAGCAAGTTCTTCATAGGAGGGTAGTCATGGAGGCTATAAGGCCACTAGATTAGGTGCATCTCTGGTCAATGGCATAAGCAATGTGTTTTTAACATCGTGAAGCCTCTCAATATCTTGCAGTGGGTTGTAGATAGTCTTCTTCAAATCATCTCTCTAATAATCTACTATGGTTTCTTGTATTTTATATTGATCCAATTCTTCTTGTAACTTTCTTACAATCTCTTATTTCCCCGATTCTTCTTGTCTCATTAGCTACATGTCATACATCAATAGGCTTTGCCAATGATTTCAGTGTAGCTATCTCCTGATCTATTCCTCAGTTTGCTTCAAATCTTCTTTGTTTTTTCTTCTGGTTGCAAGTAAGGCCTCATTCATCCTTGCTAAAATGTGTGTGCATTCTCTGTATTTTGAATACATTCCTAAGAATAAACTCAAATTAGGAAAGATTATGTATCTCCTTTTAGCTTGAGTCTAAGATGATCATGGTTCTCATGTTTCTCTGTGTGTGAGAGTTATGGCAACAATTGAGACGAGGTTGGTGATATCTCCATGGAAATGGGTGATGTTTGTTGACCCATGCCTCCAATAGTGCATTCTTCGAGTGGAATAACTAGAGAGCTCGTGTAAAGCTTATTCCATAGAGAGCCATTGGTCATGATGAAGGTTTTGTATATGCATGTAACTCTATGAAATCAACAAATTTTGAAGTAAGAAGGGTGATTCGGATATCTAGATATGCATGGAGTCCCACTTTTGTACTTCTTATGTCACTCATTGATTGATAAGTATATCTTTACTTAGTAGCCTATGTTATGGTTGGTCATTTGATGGCCAAGCAGCTAACTTGCTATTTTTCTAGAGCATTGGGGCATGGCATGTCCTCTTCTAATGCTTCTAGTATCGAGGTAAATGGATTCTTTGCAAATGTTGATTGTGCTCTTCTCATGGGCTCCACTTCTTTTTCTTTCTCTCTTCTATTTATTGGTTATGTGAATGTTGCAAACCATTGTTGTGTTTGAGACTTTCATATGGTCTCCTCTTGCTCTCTATGAATTACTGCCATGGCTTCATAGATAGTTAGGGTGAAACCTTCTCCGCTAGTTCCTCTAGTTCTCATTTGAATGGCTTTCCTTGTAAGAGTTGGGAAACTAGTTGTTTTGATCATCCGTGCTTCTTATGCTCTTATAAATTCATCTCTTAAAACTTATGTAAGACCTTGACGTGTCAAATGGTGAAGTGTAATCATTGTGTGACCTCCTCTATTGAGCGGTATAAAGCTCTTCTATATGCATGTTCTAACTCTTCTTTCTCCTATGAAGGCTCTTAATCTTCATCACAATGAGATTCATGTTGGCTTTTTTATCTAAAGAATCTAGTAAAGTGGGACACTCCGTTACTTCTCCATGCATTTTCTCTTGTTGCTCTGGCTGAGTTCTAGCACCGATAAACCTGAGACTAGGTGGTTACACAATTAATAGATTACATTGTCTTAAGTGTCAATGCCATTGTGAAATTACAATATTTTTCAAAGGTATTGTATATGATCCTAGTGAGTGATAGTGTCCCAAAAACCTTCTTTTTCTTGGCCCATCTTAGGTTGGGTCATTCAATATGCTTGAAGATCCACCCAATGATATCTACATGCATGTCAAACCTAATGGCATGCATGATTCCACGCCATATGCGCTTATGGGGTATTGTATATTTATCTTGGCTTGGAAAGAAAAAATGTCGAATCTAGTAATATGAGAGCAAGATGGAGTTACTTGATTAAAGATGTGGAAGTCTCCTTCTTCTTTCGTTTCTCTTCTAGTGGCACATACACATTATTAATATTCTTCACACCTCTCTAGATGACCAAGGCTTCTCTAATCAATTCCTTCTTCAAAAAGTGTGGAGACTGAAGAAGGAATTATATGGTTTGAAGCAAGCACCATGTGCTTGGTATGAAAAGATACATGCCTACTTGATTTCACTTTGGTCTGAGAACAGTTCAACTGAGAGCACCTTATATGTTAAGCATGCAAATCATGTACTTCTAATCATCGGTGTACATGTTGATGACATGTTGCTCACTAGTTTGTTATCTCTCAGATGAGCAACTTTATGCATTGCACAAGTGTCAATCAATTGCAAGCGGTTAAACTTTTGCTACTTGAGTGGTACCCGGCTACTTGGGTGGTTTTATCCCAAGGGAGGATCATTACCTCCATATTTACATGCTTTTTCTGACTCAGACTGGGGTGGTTACTATGATGCTCGTCCATATACTAGTCGTTAGTGCTTCATGCTTGGTAGCTCATGCATATTTTGGTTGAAAAAGAAGTAGCTTATTGTGGCCACTTCTATTTGTGAGGCCAAGTATAGGGAAGATTTCATAGGGACTATTGAATGTGTGTGGCTCAGATGCCTTTTGGCAGACTTGGGTGTTGGTCGATGTTTTACCACCACCACCTTCATTGACAGTCAGAGTGCATTGGCAGTTGTGAGGAATCCTCTGTATTGAATGTAAAGATGGAATTATGGAAGCATGTAGTGGATGAAGTTCCAAAACTTGACTTCACACACCTATGAACAAGTTCCAAACAAAAGGTTCTCGAGATCCCTTTAGACAAGATAGGAGAGATGAGTGAGGGTGAAGAAGGCAATACCTATATTCCCATAATTGACAAGGGTTAGACCACTAAGGAGATCATAGATTGAGGTGCACATGTTTCCATTGCTACCACATCCTTATGGATAAGGTGGGGTAAATCATCGTGAAACCTACACAAATGAAGCTGCAAATGACCAATGGTCATATAAAGCATCCATTACGATTGTTGGAAGGAATCACACTCACTACACGTGGATTTGAGTTGGAGCATACACTTTCCAAATGTAAGTTTGGAAAATCCAATAGATATGAGATGATACTAGGAAACATCAGGTACAGATAGTTCAAAATTGGAGTACTACCTCTTTATATGTGCAACACTTAGGGGTTATGACCAAGGTCAACCTAAGGGATTACTCATTCAAAGATGTCCCACCCCTATAGTGGAACCCCATCCATAAGATGCACGAGGGTTCAATGTCATTAAACTCTATAAACAATTTGGATCATTCATGGATCCATGAAGACACTCATTTATGGTTGTGTAAAGTATTTGAAGCCAAAGAGAGATGCTTAGAAGCCAATGAATCATGGAAACGTACAAATAGCATACCTCTAGAAGATCTAACCTATGCATTGATGATATTCTCATATGAGAATTTTGAGCCTCGTGTTTGCAAAAAAAATACTCGCAACCCTCGATATAGCTACCAATGAGGAACAATGGAAACCTCATGATGATGTGGATGGACATGATGTATCTTTATTCAAGTGTGAGCCAATCCTATAAGAGGACATAGAATCGAAGAGGATGATTCCATTATTATGGACACCTTTGGCAAATTTGAAGAGGAATTATTATGCCTAGTAGGAGCCAAGGATCTAAAAGGAGAGACAATCATGAGAGAGAACACAATAAATCATGTAGTAAGTGATCAAAAGAAAAAGAAGATGAGTAAGAAATCAAAACAAATTGCATGCGTATTAACTTAATGAAAGTTAATTTCACAATTATACAAGATATCTATCCAGTTTCCATCATAGAAGGTTTGTTAGAAAGGGCCGTCAACAATGAATTTCATAGATTCCTTGATGGATTTTCAAGATACAATCAAGTAATCATAGCACTAGAAGACCAAGAAAAGTCAAATTTCACCACTAAGTGGGACATCTATGCCTTTGGTGTAATGCCATTTGGGATCACCAATGCACCAGACATATTTTAGAGGTTTATGTGCCATGTCTTTAAAGAATTCCTACCAAAGACTTCAAAAGTCTATGTGAACAATCTTTAGGCATATTGTAATATAATAAAGGATCAGATCCTTGACTTAGGGAAGTGTTTGACAAATGTGGAGAATATCAAATGTGCCTCAAACTAGAGAAGAGGAATAAAAATAGATGAGGAAAAAATAAGAGCCATTGTTGAGTTACCACAAGCCAAAAATATGAAATAAGTACAAGCCTTTATGGTCCATTGTGGATACTACAACCTTTTAATCCACATGTAAGCTATCATAGAAAGGACACTTTATAGCATCTTGATTAACTTTGAATGAAATGAAGAGTGTGAGACTTCCTTTCTAGAACTTAAGAGAACTTCATGCTCAAATCACTTACTGACCACGCCATATTGGAATAAGGTGTTCCATACTCCCTTAGGAAACTATACTCACCATTTCCACCTCCAAAGAGCAAGAAGAATAGAAAAAAGTGGAGGAGACAGAAAAGGTACAAGATTTCTTCAAGAGCTCTCTACTCACAATGAAAAAATTCTACAAAAATGAGCTCTCAATGAGCTTTATATAAAATTAAGTGGTTTTTTTCATAATAAAATGGCCACCATAGTTCAAAGTAGTCCTACACTAATTGTAGAGCTACCCAACTATGTTATTGAGCTAGCTAGGCTATGGTGAGTGGAGTAAATACAAAGGAGGTCTTTCGTACGCTCTTGGGAATTGCAAAAATTAATATATTTGAAATAATGATGAGTGTTTTAAAGGTCTAACCTAAAGGGGAAATTCACAAAAATATATGTGGAAGTTCCCAAAAAGACTATGATTCTTTTCATTTGTCTTTGGCTTCTTCTTCTTTTATCCATCAGCTTCAGTCTTAGGATTGACCCTGAATGCAATACTCCCCCCTTCTTAGATATTGTCATCTCAAACAATGTCTTTAGGGATTCTTGCCTTGTTAAGCACCTCATAATGTATTGATTTATTGTTGCAGTTATAGTTTTTGGGTTTGAAGGGCCTTGATGGACACATTTGTTTTGTTTTCTTCTTGCAAGCATGCATTCTCTTGAGCAAGTTCTTCATAGGAGGGTAGTCATGGAGGCTATAAGGCCACTAGATTAGGTGCATCTCTGGTCAATGGCATAAGCAATGTGTTTTTAACATCGTGAAGCCTCTCAATATCTTGCAGTGGGTTGTAGATAGTCTTCTTCAAATCATCTCTCTAATAATCTACTATGGTTTCTTGTATTTTATATTGATCCAATTCTTCTTGTAACTTTCTTACAATCTCTTATTTCCCCGATTCTTCTTGTCTCATTAGCTACATGTCATACATCAATAGGCTTTGCCAATGATTTCAGTGTAGCTATCTCCTGATCTATTCCTCAGTTTGCTTCAAATCTTCTTTGTTTTTTCTTCTGGTTGCAAGTAAGGCCTCATTCATCCTTGCTAAAATGTGTGTGCATTCTCTGTATTTTGAATACATTCCTAAGAATAAACTCAAATTAGGAAAGATTATGTATCTCCTTTTAGCTTGAGTCTAAGATGATCATGGTTCTCATGTTTCTCTGTGTGTGAGAGTTATGGCAACAATTGAGACGAGGTTGGTGATATCTCCATGGAAATGGGTGATGTTTGTTGACCCATGCCTCCAATAGTGCATTCTTCGAGTGGAATAACTAGAGAGCTCGTGTAAAGCTTATTCCATAGAGAGCCATTGGTCATGATGAAGGTTTTGTATATGCATGTAACTCTATGAAATCAACAAATTTTGAAGTAAGAAGGGTGATTCGGATATCTAGATATGCATGGAGTCCCACTTTTGTACTTCTTATGTCACTCATTGATTGATAAGTATATCTTTACTTAGTAGCCTATGTTATGGTTGGTCATTTGATGGCCAAGCGGCTAACTTGCTATTTTTCTAGAGCATTGGGGCATGGCATGTCCTCTTCTAATGCTTCTAGTATCGAGGTAAATGGATTCTTTGCAAATGTTGATTGTGCTCTTCTCATGGGCTCCACTTCTTTTTCTTTCTCTCTTCTATTTATTGGTTATGTGAATGTTGCAAACCATTGTTGTGTTTGAGACTTTCATATGGTCTCCTCTTGCTCTCTATGAATTACTGCCATGGCTTCATAGATAGTTAGGGTGAAACCTTCTCCGCTAGTTCCTCTAGTTCTCATTTGAATGGCTTTCCTTGTAAGAGTTGGGAAACTAGTTGTTTTGATCATCCGTGCTTCTTATGCTCTTATAAATTCATCTCTTAAAACTTATGTAAGACCTTGACGTGTCAAATGGTGAAGTGTAATCATTGTGTGACCTCCTCTATTGAGCGGTATAAAGCTCTTCTATATGCATGTTCTAACTCTTCTTTCTCCTATGAAGGCTCTTAATCTTCATCACAATGAGATTCATGTTGGCTTTTTTATCTAAAGAATCTAGTAAAGTGGGACACTCCGTTACTTCTCCATGCATTTTCTCTTGTTGCTCTGGCTGAGTTCTAGCACCGATAAACCTGAGACTAGGTGGTTACACAATTAATAGATTACATTGTCTTAAGTGTCAATGCCATTGTGAAATTACAATATTTTTCAAAGGTATTGTATATGATCCTAGTGAGTGATAGTGTCCCAAAAACCTTCTTTTTCTTGGCCCATCTTAGGTTGGGTCATTCAATATGCTTGAAGATCCACCCAATGATATCTACATGCATGTCAAACCTAATGGCATGCATGATTCCACGCCATATGCGCTTATGGGGTATTGTATATTTATCTTGGCTTGGAAAGAAAAAATATCGAATCTAGTAATATGAGAGCAAGATGGAGTTACTTGATTAAAGATGTGGAAGTCTCCTTCTTCTTTCGTTTCTCTTCTAGTGGCACATACACATTATTAATATTCTTCACACCTCTCTAGATGACCAAGGCTTCTCTAATCAATTCCATCGTGAGATATACTATAACTCTCTCACCTTGAAAGTCAGTAACTACGAACCCAATATGCTTCTATCACCCTTTTTGTGTTTTGGATGATGCTACCATTTCCAGTGCTCTGCTAAAATCTAGATGTATAATGGGCAATCAAAGCTTATATCCACATTCAAGTAGATTCCAAGCATCGATCAAGTCATGTGTTCTCTACTTCTCTCTGAATTCACCAACATAAAATGTAGTTTGCAAACATCGTTGTATAGTTCCTATTGGCACACAAACAAAATGTTTCCCTTCCCCCATTGGAGGATCACTTTCTTTCAGTCAGTGGTTGATGGATATGCAACTTATCCAACATGTAACTTGGATGTGATTTGTGTTGTCTATCTATTTGTTCAAGACTCGATGCATTAGCATTTGTGTTTGTGTTTGAAACCTCCCGTACAATAAAAAAATACAAAAAAGACATTCACTCAAACTGAAACAAAGCTATACTATATATAAGATTCATGTATTACATATGTACATTGCTTGTGCAAAAAAAACTTCTTTGGGTATTTTGCTATTTTCTTTTATTTTTCTTGATGGGTTTCTTTCTTTTGTGCCAATTTCTTCCCCCTTCTTGGAGGTTTGTGTAAGTGTGCATGGGCTAAGAAAGATTGGTGTCTTGTGTAGGGTCATTTAATGTGGCCCTATGCATGCAAACCTTAGGTGCATGTTTTCTCAGGGTGCAATTAGATTGGGCCTCAGACATACATCAAAGGATTTCTAATAATGAGGTTTTAGCTTCCCCTTTCATCACAAGACTTTGTTGATATTGTAATGAGCATGCAAGGGTTGTTGTTAAGGTCTCCATGTAAATTGTGAGTAGTTAGTGTAGCTTTCATTTTTGCTTGCTTTCTCCATACTTTTTTTAGGCTTTGCATTTCGAACATACTTGCTGATTTCATGTAGTGGATGGTATCTTAGTTATCCAAATCCAAATTATGTCTTTATTGCATTGTGCTTCTTATAGCTTCTTGGTTATCCAAAGCTATTCAATTTCTTGCTTCTTTTTTTCTAGATTCTAGATTTCTCTATTTCTCTTTGTTTATTCTTTGTAATTTTGCTTTACTTTTCTCTTTTGACTGTGAATGGTTCCTAGTTCTGTGATGGAGGACGGAAATGATCCCTTAGCCACCCAAATTCTCTTAGTCTTTGAAGGTCTTCTTTGTTAATCACTATTTTTTTGGTGCTATGACTTTGTAATTTCCAATGAGGTTGATGTAATTATCTTCCTGACATCATTGGTTACTTTTAGACCTTCAAACACTTCCGTTATTGGTGATGAATTTGTATCTATGGACCTTGAGGTTAATAAAGAAGTTATATTTGCAATGGATTGAGCACTACTTTTAGATCTAGATTGTCTACTTTTCTTCCTTAATTAATCGATATTTAGATAGGTTGTTATATCCTAGACCTGATATCAAATAAGTTCTTCTATTAGGGATAGTGTGTTCGAAGGTTGTATAAGTGGCTATTCGGACAAGTTCTAATTGTTCTATGGACAAAATCATTCATCTCTCTGCCTTGCCACAATTTCTTCTTTCTTATCCTCTAAAGAGCTTGCCTTGCTTCTTCTAGAATCCTCTCTCATTTCCCCTTCCTTTTTGTGCCTTGGACATTCTTTCTAAGATTTCATCCATTATAGGTTTGTTGTATAACTTACCCTCCAACTTCTAATGTACTTAGGTAATATGTCTCCCTCCAAAGTAGTTAGACTACATGCACCACTGGTTGATGATCATCAATCTATATCCATGCCTCTATAGTTTCTTTGCATGTTGCTTCAATGTGTGGACGAGGACCGAATCTCCTTCCTTGAGTCCTTTGTCTTTTATGTGGTTGTCATAATAAGCTTTCTATCTTCTTTTGGTAGTGTGGATTCCTACTATAGCTCTGATTCTAGTTTCTTCAAGTTTCTCCAATCGGTCCACTTGCTCCAAGAGTTCATGGCTTATCCATTCATAATTCTTAGCTACACAGATGAGGAAGTCTACTTGTAGGATTGTGTTTTGTCCATAAATCATGTTCAATGGTGCGGCCCTTAAAGCGGTCTATTAGGTGACTATGTATGCTCACATAACATAATGAAGTTGTTTGTCTCAATTAGACCTACCATTACTTATTAACTTCATCAACATTGTGCAATGAACCTTGTTACTAATCTTTGCTTGACCATTATCATGTGCATGATATGGTGCAAACATTTTACTTGAGTCATGAGGAATTCATTTAACAATGATTCGATCACTTATTGAGGAAGGAAGTACTAACAATCTCTATGGGGAAACCAAATCTTGTAAAGATATTTTCAAATAAGAACTTGGTAGTGGTTTGTGCATCATTACTTTGAGTAGCTTTTATTTTTACCCATTTGGTCAAGTAGGTTGTGGCCACTATGACATATTCTACGTGAGAACTTCTAATGGGTGGTTTAAAAGGTCCTATGAAATCGATTTTTCATTTGGAAAATGTCTAGCTTCCTATCATGGGTCTAAGAGGCATGAAATATTTTTTGAAAGGACACTTTGCATCTTGACATGCCTACATTGTTTAACATGCTCTTTAGTATCCATGTGGATTATTCACCATCATATCCCAACAAATAGTATAATCTTGGCTATTCTAGCAGGAGCAAATGTCCTGAAGCTACTCTTGCATGTGCAGCTTCCAATATGGGCACGTGTTTTGACTCTTAAATGCATAATTGCAAAAAGATATCTTTGTGTGTCTTGTAGAATTGTCCTCCAATGATCTTGTAGCCTTGATGTTCTCCTCTAGAACCCTTTTCTAGCATGTTTAATCCCTTCTTGATACTTTCCAGGTTGCAAATAATCCAAAATGGTTTACTCCATTCAATTGCAGTGGTTATGGTACAATGTTGCATAGTCCACTAGTCGTATAAGTTTGCATTTAGCAGAGTAACCCTTCTCATTTCAAGTTCTGTAAAATATGTATCCTTGAATGATGACATCCTAATAGACTCATGTGGGCTTTCCTTGCTAGCTCCAAGGTTTCTACTTCATCAACACAACACAACAAGACTACTCAATTGCCTTGATAATACAGACTTCCTACAATTATATGGTGATTTCAGTCTCGTGTACTAATTTGGTCGATCTAGTTGTGATCTCTTGGTGTGATCCATTCGTAAGCAATGGCACTATCTTCTCTGCCCACTTTAGAACTACTTCCAAGTTAAACAGATAGGCATCAAGTAATTCATTTGCAATGCTCATTGGTGGCTCACTATTAGTTAGGCATGACAAATAATATGTTTCAATGTAAGTGTTTCCTTTCTTCGTTACTACCTCACAATCAAATTCCATCATTAGTAGGGACAAATGCACTAACTGTTCAGTGGTACAAGCCTTGTTTACTAAGTAAATCAAATACACATGATCTACCCAAAAAATGAATTTTCTCACCAATAGATAGTGCCAAAACATTTTCACTACATAGATCATTCCTAAACCCACTTGCTCTATGGTAGTGTAATTTCTCTCAACAACATTCAACTCACTGCTAGCATAGGCGATTGGGAACTCCTTGTGCCCTCAAGTGCAACTTGTGCAAGGATACATCCTATAGCATAGTTTGTCTCATCCACGTGAACATGGAATGGTCGGCTTCAATCATGTGCTTTCAGGGTGGGACCAATGCTCAACTATTTGCTAAGCTCTATGAATAATCTCTCACGTTCTTTGTCTACTAAAAGTGCATAATTAATTGTCACATAATCCTAGTAGGAGATGGTTGAACCATGCCTTAAGAGAGAGGATTAGGAAGTAATCCTCAACCATGGCTTTTGGGGCAAGTGGTTAGCCCATCACACTCTTAATCAGGAGGTCGTGAATTCGATTCCCAACATTGGTATCAAAGCCTAGTTGAGAAATTCGGTAAGATGGAGGTTCGCGCCTCATTCGTGGGCACTTGGAAAAAGCGCTTATCCGTAGTGAGTGTGAAACTGGCCTTGGACGAAAGCGCATGGGCATTTGGGCACCCACACAGGGTGGGATAGGTCCAAATTTGGTCCATGTGCTGGAGTTTGAGGTTGGTGGAAGTGCTCATGCATGGAAACTAGGTCCAAGAGTTAGAAGGGTCCACAAGTGAGCATTGAGGGCAATGCTCAGTCTAAGGGGGAAGGAATGTCACATAATCCTAGTAGGAGATGGTTGAATCACACCTTAAGAGAGAGGATTAGGAAGTAATCCTCAACCATGGCTTTTGGGGCAAGTGGTTAAACCATCACACTCTTAATCGGGAGGTCATGAGTTCGATTCCCAACATTGGTATCAGAGCCTAGTTGAGAAATTGGGCAAGACGGAGGTTCGCGCCTCATTCGTGGGCACTTGGAAAAAGCACTTATCCATGGTGCGTGTGAAACTGGCCTTGGATAAGGTGCATGGGCATTTAGGCACCCACGGAGGGTGGGATAGGTCCAAATTTGGTCCATGTGCTGGAGTTTGAGGTTGGTGGAAGTGCTCATGCATGGAAAGTGAGTCCAAGAGTTAGAAGGGTCCACAAGTGAGCATTGAGGACAATGCTCAGTCTAAGGGGGGAGGAATGTCACATAATCCTAGTGGGAGATGGTTGAATCATGCCTTTAAGAGAGAGCATTAGGAAGTAATCCTCAACCATGGCTTTTGGGGCAAGTGGTTAACCCATCATCCCTAATCGGGAGGTCATGAGTTCGATTCTCAACATTAATCCATCAAGTGGTTTAGCAATAATAGCAAATATATTGATAGAAGGCTAGTAGTATCCATAGTTTCCCACGAAGGATTGAACCTTCTTAGTTGTAGTAGGATGAGCCAATTCCAAAATCCCTTTTACTTTCTCTTTGTTTGTTGAAATTCCATTCTTGGACACTGTGTCCAAGGACTTTCCTTAATTGACCGTGAAATCACATTTTTTAGGATTCAAACAAACCTTGTAAGTTGCTTCCTTGGTTGCTCTGAATATGAGCATAAATTGTCTACACACTTCCATGGATTTCCTACGAAACTCTTTGAACACATCACATATCAATCTTTGGAATGTGGCGAGAGCACTGGCCAACCTAAAGGGCATGACATGAAATGCATAAATCCCCCATTCCATGGCAGAGGCTCTTTTGTGCTAGTATTCTAGTGCAATGGCCACTTACATCAATGTTTATTTTCTCAAAATTAATGCATGCCCTTATGTTGGGAATTGTACTCACAACCTCCTAGTTAGGAGTGCGATGGGCTAACCATTTGCCCCGAAAGCCATGGTTTAGGATTACTTCCTAATCCTCTCTCTTAAGGCATGGTTCAACCATCTCCTACTAGGATTATGTGACATTCCTTCCCCCTTAGATTGAGCATTGTCCTCAATGCTCACTTGTGGACCCTTCTAACTCTTGGACCCACTTTCCATGCATGAGCGTTTCCACCAACCTCAAACTCTAGCACATGGACCAAATTTGGACCTATCCCACCCTCTGTGGATAGCCAAATGCCCATGCGCATTCATCCAAGGCCAGATTCACACTCACCACGGATAAACGCTTTTTCCAAGTGCCCACGAATGAGGCGCGAACCTCCATCTTGCCCAATTTCTCAACTAGGCTATGATACCAATGTTGGGAATTGAACTCACAACCTCCTGGTTAGGAGTGTGATGGGCTAACCACTTGCCCCAAAAGCCATGGTTTAGGATTACTTCCTAATCGTCTCTCTTAAGGCGTGGTTCAACCATCTCCTACTAGGATTATGTGACACCTTAACTTTCCATTCTTCTTGGGGACTACTATTATGGATGACACCCATCTTGTCTGCTCTATTTCATAGATGAACATTATAGCTAGCAACTTGTTGATCTCTTCTTTGATCTCTAAGTAATTGTCATTAAAGGTATAAGGCCTTTGCTTACTTGGCTTTGAATTTGCAATCATGTGAATCTTATGAGAAGAAATTTTCATATCCACACATGTAAGATCAATGCACGTGTATGCAAAGACATCAAGATATTCTCCCAATATAGTTAATAGTTCTTCCCTAATCATCTCATCATCGCCAATGAAAGCATTTCGTTCTTCTCCTTCCTCACTTATTACAATTACTCCTTCGTTATTACAACTACTTTCTTTATTTGCCCTTTGTTATTACCAATTGTTACCACTATTTTCTTTGTTTGTTCTTTATTGTTGTAGGCTTCTCCCATGAGAACCTCTTGTTTAGGCATTCTTACTATGATCTTTCTATCTTCTATCTCATATTTCTTGAAGTTCCCTGGCACTTCGAATAACGGTTCCTCTTCTTCTTGAGCTAATGGGTTCTTCTTATGTTCCTTTTTCTTGTTTTCTATCTCAACTTGAATGGTTAATAATACATCATTTTACACTTGTTTTTATTATAATTCTTAGCATCTACTACATAAAAGTATTCTTCCTCAAATCACAAAAGGATCCATGATGATGGATTCTAGATCCTCATCGTTCTCTCCTTCACGTGTAACCGTGATAGAATCACATTCTTCCACTATTGGCTCGCATATGAATGCTGATATCTCATAGATGTCTTCATCATACATACATACATACATACATACATACATACATACATACATACATGCATGCATGCATGCATGCATGCATGCATGCACATACATAGATGCATGCATCATACATACATACATACATACATACATACATAAATACATGCATGCATGCATGCATGCATGCATGCATACATACATGCATACATAGATACATACATGCATACACACATACATACATACATACATACAATCACTCATATATACATATGCATATACATAGATATACACATGCATGCATGCATACACAAGGTTGTGTGTGTGTGTGTGGGTGAGAGAGAGAGAGTGTGTGTGTGTGGGTGTGTGGATCGCAAGAAACTCGACTACGTTTATTCCAGAACTATGCACACATTTTCCATTGCTGGCAATACCTTGGACATTCGCCATTGCAACCCGACTTTTCCATCTACAAGTTTACCTTCGGCATTCGTGACTTCATGGATTCCATCACCATGTGGATTTAGGACCAACTACAATTTCATATCCTGCGATTCATCTGGAAGTCAAGAAACACACTCATTATTGATGAAAAAAACATCTTCCAAGGCTGCATTCCATCTCTTGTGGTGTGTCAACGTATCTAATTCTCTTTTGGATCACACATTGTTTTAGCAGGCTCTGAGAGATCTGACATTTTCTGCCTTTGGACAAATCTTGTCATGTGTTTCATGAAATGTAATTTCATTTTATCCAAATGTGTGTACGTGTGCGCGCGTGTGGGCGCATTATTTCATCTCTGTTTTCGTTTACGTAACATCTAGCTAAGTTGTTCTTATTTGCTGTGTATTGTTTTCCTACTCTAATCATAAGATATCAGCTAACTGGTTCAGTCATCCATACTTCTGAAATTGACAGAAACTAGTAGGTATTCTAAAGCATTAGAAATCGATAAAGCAGCAGAAAATCGATTAATCAGTTATAATTTAAGAGGAGAAGTATTACTTGTCTGCCTTAGGTCTCACTGTAGGTTTGCGCAGCTTCAAGGAGAGCTCTAGTAGAAATAACATCACCAGCTTCACGAAATAGGCATATATGTTGACAGCGATCATTCAGATGCTCGCAGGCGATGTTTCCGATATCATATTTATGATATTAAAATTTGGTTTTGATTCAGCTTATGCAACAGCGCTGTAAGTAATATTTGCAGCGCTATTTACATAGCACATTAATATAACAATCATAAAAATACACATTCTAAATAGGTACCTGCAAATCACATTATAAGTGATTTTGATCCGTTAAAGCTGGGGGTTATGATCACTGTTAAAAGCATTCGAAATTGTTTGTCGTAGTGTTCATGTAATCTTCCTGTATACAAGTAATTATTATATATTTAGACACTACTTTCTTTAGACTTTCAACAATAACTGCCTACGAAAAAGGATATCTCGAGCATACAATTCACTAAACTTTCCTTTTTGCCCCCCTTTTTTGAAAGTTCAGTCTTCAACTTTTTCTTCCATTAACCTTGAAATTTGAAAGAACAATGTAGTACGCATCCAAGGGGCCCCTTTAACCCCCACATTCAACGAGGGGTTCGATGTACTCCATCTGATTGGGTATCATTAGGGTCATTTGAAACAGCGCATCCAAAGGTGTCTCAAGGGGAAGCGAAGGCGAGCTGCATTTGCCAGAGAGCCATTTGTCAGAGATGTGGGAGGGAGTAATCAAGATCTTCTCTAACATCAACCTTGACTTTGACTGCAGCATAAGACAAGCACCATCAATCTACCTGACGTTTCCATTTCTTATCTACATTCGTTAATGTATCACGTCGGAAGAAACACTGTAGTCAAATTCGAACACTACTATAAGGATTTTCTGTGTGACGCATGTTTTATTACGCTCTCTTGCTTTTTTTACTTCTACTTTGCTATGCACAATTTTCTCACATAGGAATATGAAAGAGAAGAAAAAGAAGGGGGGGAGGGGGGCGGGTGTGTATGTGTTCAGGCAGGCAGGCACACCGTTACAGTGGGAATGGAAGACAACTACAGAGAAGGAAAGGAAAGAGAGGGAGGGGACAAGCATGTGCAAATGCCCCTTTTGAATTTACAATTTGTTTACCGCCATCCATGTTTCGAAAGGACACTGTTAGCAACGTTTGAATAGAATAGCATAACTTTTTCTCACTGATGGAAAGAAAATAACACCAATAGTAAGCGGTATCATCACACCAATAATGGTGTATCAAAATGAACGTTAAAACACTTTTTTGTCATCTTTGAACTATTGGAAACATATTCTTTTGTAGTCCTCTACACATTCACTAATATCATTAGAGGCGAAACCGACATAATGCTTTGGATATAAGATTCCTGTACAAGAACATATCTAATAATTTATGGGACTTCCCACCTCTATAACAAAGGGCGTCAAATCGGAAGCAATCTTTACCTGCAATTGTTCCATGCTTGCATGAAGTTAATAGATTTCTTTTTTTTTTTTTCTTTTTTTGGGGCGGGGGGGGGGGGGGGGGGGGGGGGGGGGGGGGGGGGGGGGGGGGGGGGGGGGGGGGGGGGGGGGGGGGGGGGGGGGGGGGGGGGGGGGGGGGGGGGGGGGGGGG
>MU263329.1:0-45311 GCA_020310875.1 Ceratopteris richardii
AATTTGACAGGCTCAAACTTAAGTTTGAGCCTCATATCATGTGGTCCAAAATTGTTAAATTGGATATGGGTGGAAAAGGTGAGAGGCTCGAACATCACGTGTATCAATAAACTGGCTATTGATATGATTGTAAGGCTTGAACTGAAGTTCGAACCTCACAGGGTTGAACATGAGAGAATCGAACTTAAGTTCGAGCCTCATATCATGTGATACAACAGTCATAAACTTAATATGGCTGGAGAAGTTGAGAGGCTCGAACTTAAGTTGAGCCTCCTAAAATTGAATTGATTATGAGGCTCGAACTTAAGTTCAAGCCTCTTTGTTCTTTTGCACATAAGACACTATTCAATCTAACAGGCTCAAGCTTAAGTTTGAGCCTCATATATGACCCAACATTGCTAAACTTGAAATGGCTGGAAAATCTTAGAGGCTCGAACCTAAGTTCAAGCCTCATATCACGTCGTCAGGAATATTTGAGTTAATTTTCGCACTGTAAGTTGATCGTTCCACATTAGATTCTTTCCTTTAAGGTTATCGCATCAGGAAGAGATTATGTTTAATCTTGAACTTGAGTGCATAGGTAGTCTTCAACTTGATTGATGCCTATCGTTGCCTTGACTTACTCCTAGCACTTCTCGCACTTAGCCTAAGCTACGAATTGATAGAGGGTGTTGAGGATTTTCCAACCTTGAGTTTCTTTCCTTGTGTTGTTGCCCTGGTGTGCCCAGGACGTGTGTTCCCAAGCTTGCACTTACTCTTGCTTAGAATGCCCTCAAGTGCTCTTACTGGACCTGTAAAAGTCCCACGGTTAGCTCAAGACTTAGATTCAAATGACACAATAGATCACCTTCATGCATGTAACTCACAGACCAAATTATCCTTTGCCTTTATGGAAAACAATCCCAAGGATTCCTCAGTTTTCCTACCTCGGGGTATGGTCAACTTCAAAATACCCTATCTAATAATTCTGATATTAAAACAAGAATCACAGCAAACGGATTTCGTATGAGAAAGTTATGTCAGTTCAGACTTCAGGGATTAAAACAGGGTTCAAACAGGCTATCAGGCAAACAGGACTTCTCAAGTTATTTTCTTATGGCCTCCTTATGTGCTCTAGAGTGAAATGTTCATGCCCAAGATTAGCCAAAATCCTCAGATTAAAAACCCTAAAAAATTGGCCGAAATTGGTTGTCAATCGTGATCCACTAGGCTGTCAATCGCGATGGACATGGCTGTCCGTCGTGGCCTCTCAGTCGCGATGGACACGTGTCAATCGCGATTGATGGGTTTCAATCGCGATGGACAAGGGGTGTCGGTCGCGATGGACAGAGGGTGTTGGTCGCCATGGACCGCTGTCAGTCGCGATGGACTGTTGTCGGTCGCCATGGACTGCTGTCAGTCGCGAGGGACTGCTGTCAGTCACGATGGACTGCTGTCAGTCGCAATGGACTGCTGTCAATCGCGATGGACAGGGGTGTCCGTCGCGATGGACACGTGTCCGTTGGGGTCTGTCAGTCGCGATGGATTGGCTGTCCGTCGCGATGGACAGTGCCAATAACGATTGATGCTATCAATCGCGATGGACTGAAAAAATGAAAATTTTTTAAAAATTTTTGTGGATCTCTGATGTGCAAGGTCTCTAGTCTACCGTGGTGCATTTACTTTTACCAAAAGATCAAATTTTCTGTCAATCGCGATTGACAGAGGATTGCGACACAGAGACAGTTCTGCACATTTCCGTACTTGCGCAGCCTACTGGAGATGATGGGATAGCCAATACCTGCAAGCAAACTCAAGAAACATGCAAAAAATAGCACACAATAGTTCGCTCTCTCGCTCTCTCTCACAAGTGAAATGAGGGAAATGAAGGAAGGAAGGAGATATAGTCAAAGAAACTGAAATTTTTTGCGATGATGGAGATGGAGGTGGGAGATGGTGAGGATGATGATGGTGAAGAAAACACAAGAAAAAAGATAAAGGTGAAGATTTTACCTATGACTCCAACGCGTCATAACTCTACGTCTTACCATCACGACGCTCGTCCTCAAGGCTCGATCCCCGGCAATGGCGCCAAAATTTGGTGTAGCTCAGTGATGAGTAGCACCTCCTTTAATGTCAAATCGCGAAGGACGTGAGGATGGTATGAAGACCTCGAGCAAGTGAAGGCACAAGTGCGTGAGTGAGAAGCACACCAACGTGCACACACATACACACACACACGCGCAAACACAGTAAGACAAAGAGTGAGAAGCAATGGAGTTCTTAGATTACTTTCAACAAGCTCTTACAAGTTCAAATCAATTACAAGCTAATCTCAAAAATGAGCTATCTAGCTCTATATATAGTTTTTGACTAGGTTTTGGCCTTGTCCAGACCTAGTGTCCGGCCTAGTTAAAAATAAGGTTCCAGGGCCTATTTGAGGGTTTAAACGGAGTCTAAAAAATACGAAAATTGATATGTAGGTACTTTTGAAGCTCCTCAAGCTCAAGGACTCCTTGGCTTGCACAAAATGGAGCTACAAAAATATGAAATGGTATTTACTTTGATGGTTAGTGATAAAAATCACTGTTTAAAGATGTTGATTTTGGAAAATTTTGAAGGCCTATCTGCCCGATCTGCGTCGACTGCTTTGTCTACTTAATCCTTCACCTTGCTCTGACTCTCTCCGCTGGCTTCCTTGTCTCCTCAGTCCTTGGGTGCCCATACTGCTCTCAACAGTGGTATAAGCTCATATATTATAAAACATTTGTGAATGATTGAGCATGTGCAATACATTATTCCCAGGCTATGTAATATGCAACGCTTTGGCATGCACGCTTTGGTCATTTGAATTTTGCTAGTTTGTTGTGCCTGTAGAAATTTGATATGGTGTCTTCTTTGCCCAAACTTGAGGTGCCTGGCAAACATGAATGTGAAGGCTGTATTTTGGTCTAATGCAACGTTCCTTCTTCCCAAAAGATGGTTTTGTTCGAGCTACACAGAAATTGTTGCTTGTTCACAATGATGTATCCGGTCCTATATAGACACCCTCTTTTGGAGCCCATCTTTACTTCATGACTTTTCATTGATGATTTTTCTAGGCATGCATGGGTATATCCATTGAAAGCAAAGTCCGAAGTGTTTGTGTGCTTCAAACGGCTTTTGGTTTTGGATAAAAATCTATCTGCATGTAAAATGGGCACCCTCCATTCTAATCAAGGGGGGGGGGGGGTATATGTCTTGTAGCTTCAATGCATTTCTGGCTAGACATGGGATAAAACATCCGTGTATAGCGATATGTACACCTCAACAAAATGGAGTTGCTGAACGAAAGATCAATAGATCACTCATGGAGATGGCGAGGTGTATGGTCAAGAGTGAGGCTTTACCACATAGTTTTTGGCTTGAGGCTATTATGTGTGCATATGTACTTAACATGTGTCCACCTAAAGCGCTGCAATCCATCACTCTATATGAGGCTTGGCATGGTCACAAGCCCTTAACCCAAATTTTGTAACATAAACCCTAGATTGTTACTTCTAAAACTTGAACCTTAAGTACAAAACTAGAAACCCTAGACCCTAAACTCTAAACCCATCATGCAAGAGTGTATTTCATCCTGTCCTTCAATATATACTAAAACAGAAGACACATACTTGGTTATATATCAATGCATTTAGAAATTTAAGACATGTAGTGATGTTATATGGATTCTAGTTAAATTGTTATGATGTGGATGATTTCAATTGAGCTTTAATTCAAATATTATGATATGGATTGATATAGTAGTAATGGTGAGGATATCAAAAGTTAATATGTGCAATGATCTTATATTAGTCTCAATGTTATGATGTGGATAGTGTCGATTGAATTTCAATTTAAAAAGAAAAGATGTGTGGTGATATTATGTGGATTTTCATTTAAAACAAGTAATATGGAGTATTGTGATGATTTCATATGATTATGGATTGAAGTGTTATTATATTATTTGATATACAGTAGTATTGTTCTTCTTTAGATATAGAAATAAAAAATGGTGAGGATTGCAAATATGAATGATCAATTTGATCATGCTCAGTCTCAAAGATTTTTAGATAAATAAAATGAAATCTAAAATATTTTGAATCTGGCCTATTTTCACTCACAATCCAAAATATATTTGACCCAAAATATTTCCAATCCAAAATGTGTTCGATCTAAAATCCTTTCAAATTAAAATTTTTTGAATCTAACGTAATTTTGATAAAAGAGATTTAGGATAACGTAATTTCAATCAGAACTTTTTACTCGAAGTGGTTTTGATCGAAGAATCTCCCGTCTATCATGCAAAAGCTATTCGTACTTGCCCAAATAAGTTGACATGGCACCGAACAATTTGATCGAATAGTAAGGGGTCATTCAGAAACTTTGTTATTATTCTTGAATAATACAATTATCAAATAACAAATACTACAACATACATCACATTTGCATATCTCAAGCTTTTTGAACATATCTTGATATGCTTTATTGGGAAGTGATTCTTCCTTGTAGTATCCTTAGACACATAACAACACTCTTAGAGGTTTATGACTCACTTATTTTTAATTATCTTCTTCTTTCTTGGACATAGTTGAGGTATTCTTGGTTTCTCTCATTTTGGGGCTTCATTGAGATAAGTTCCTTTCTTTGAACGTCTATAATTTAGTTGGAATGATCAAAGGTCACCCAAGCACAAGAAAGAATGTAGCCTCATGAAATCTAGGATGTACTACGAGGTAACCCACATGAAAGTCTAATCCACATTTAATGTTGCTTCGGTTGTGTAAGTTCCCTTAATGCCATAACACTCATTTGATCAAACGTCCCTAAACCAAAAGTGGAGAACGGTTTTTGAGCCTAGGACTAGTGCCCCCTTTATATTAGCTCTCAATCTCTACTCTAGTTTCTCATTCATTTCATCTAAGTTTGGCTACTACATTATTAATTTTGACTATCTTAGTCTTGTCCTTTGTATGCTTTGAACTATTTTTTTGGGTTTTGTAATAAAATCATATAGAAAAACTTTCTACATAGGCAAAATTCTTAACAAATTCACACCATTCAGAATATCCTACATTGATCCCTCCTCTTAGACGTTAGGTTCCTTTCGATACATTATTCTTCTTCTTCCCATTGATAATGAAAACACAATACTTCTCTCGCAAACTCTTCAATCAAACATCTAGATGAATATGAGGGCCCACAAAGTTATTGTTTCCTTCTATGTTGAAAAAAGTACTTTTATAAAGATGAAGGATCCAAGAACCTTTTCTTCATGTGTCGCATAAACCCTAAACCCAAAACCTTAAAACTTAAACACTAAACCCTAAACTCTAAAACCCCTTAACCCTAAAGTCTAAATACTAAACTACAAAACTTAAACCCTACATCCTATACCCTAATTCCTAAACCTAAAGTCCCATATCCAAAACCCTGGACCCAAAACTATATACCTTATAACCTAAATTCTAAACCCTAAAATCTAGATAATAAACCCTATATAATAAAGTCTGAATCCCTTTATCTTAGAGCCTAATCCCTAAAACCTTAAAAATAAATGATAAACTTTAAATGCTAAACAATAAACCCTTCAAAATAAATCCTAATTCCTACACACTAAGCACTAAACCCTAAATTGTAAGCCCAAAATCCTAAAATGTAAAACTTAAATGCAAAACCCTCAATCCTAATCCAAAAAACCTAAACCCTTAATACAAAACTCAAGACCCAAACCCTTAACCCCAAACAATAGCCTAAACCCAAAATTTTAAACTTGAAATCCTCAAATCTAAATCCCGAACCCTCAATTCTTAACCCTAAATCTTGAACCCTTTATACACAATTGAAACTGTTAACCCTAAGTCTAACATCCTAAAAACTAACCCCTAAGTACAAAACCCTATACCCTAAGCCCTTAACCTTAAAGCATGAACTCTAAACCATAAGCCCTTAAAGCCCTACATCATAAACCTTGAGCCCTAAACCTAGATTTAGAATCATGAATAAGGAAAGATAGATCACATTTGCATATTTTCTTAACTTTCTGCTCACTTCTTTTTTTGTGTTGCAAGATTTTATATATATTGATATGATTTATTGGAGGGCCATGCTTCCTTGTAGTATCCTTAGACACATAACAACAGGCTTAGAGGTTTATTACTCACTTTTTTAAAGTTACCTCATGCTATTAATGGAAGTTTCAAACTACAAAGATCTCATTGATCAACTTTGTAAAACATCATACGTTAGCATATAAAATATATTTCATAAAGCATTAGTTGGCGTAGAAGGGCTAGATCATCTTTTCTATCTAAAAATCTTATACAAATAGTCCTTCTGCCCTAAATACTAAATCCTAAATGCTTTAGTGTAAGGGTTTAGGGGTTAGGCTTTAGGTTTTGGGGTTTATGGTCTAGCATTTAAGGTTTAGGGATTAGGGCTTAGAGCTTATGGTTTATGTTTCGAGAATTTAGTGTTTAGCTTTGTGGTTTAGGAATTATGCTTTATATTTTAGGGTTTAGGAATTATAATTTTAGGCCTAGGTTTATGGTTATGAATTGATGGTTTACATTTTAAGCTTATGGATTTAAGGTCTACGATATGAATTTAACATTTAAAGTCTAGGCTGTAGAATCTTTGGTTTAAGTTAAAGGGTTAAGGGTGTAGGGTTTTGGGTTTATGGTTAGGATTTAGGTTTTTGGGTTGAGGATTTGGGATTTAGGATTTAGGGTTAAGGGTATAGAGAAAAGGGTTTAGTTTTCTAGGATTAACCGTTTAGGATTTTGGTTTGAGAGTTTGGTGTTTAGGATTTAGAGTCTAGGATTTTTGTTTTAATGTTTAGGGTTCTGGCTTTAAGGTTTTGGGTTTGGGGTTTAGGATCAGTGTTTCAAACTTAGGGTAAGGGGAGGATTTCAAACTTAACATTTAGGGTTTAGGTTTTTGGGTTTAGGGCATAGGGTTTAGGGTGTATGGTTGAGTGTGTAGGACTTAAGTTTAAGAGTTTGAGGATTATGATTCAAGTCTTCGAGTTTAAGGTTGAGGATCTATCATTTAGCATTTAGGATTTAGGACCTAAGGCTTAGGGTTTCTATTAAGGGTTTGTGAGTTAGAGTTAAGGGTTAAAAAATTGGGCATTAGGGTTGAGGGGTTAGGTTTTAGAGTTTTGAGTTAAGGCTAATGTATGGGGTTTAGTAGTTAGGGTTTAGGTGCTAGGGCTTAAGGTTTAAAATTTAAGCTTTAGGGGTTAGGGTTTAGAATTTATGGTTTTGGGTTTAGGGATTTTAGTGTGTAAGTTTAGGGTTTAGGGATTAGGGTTCATATTTTAGTGTCTAGGGTTTAGCATTTTAGGCCGAGGGTTTATGGTTATGCATTGAAGGTTTTATGTTTTAGAATTAAGGATTTAGGGTTTGGATATGATGTTAAGATTTAAAGTCTACACTATAGAACTTAGGAATTAAGTATAATGTTTAGGGTCTAGGGTTTTGGGGTTATGGTAAGTTGTACTACATACTTGAATATATGAATCCCATTTTTATTGTTCAGGGAATCATCTAAATGTATGAACTTGAGTAATTATAAAATCAGCATCACAACCATGTATGCTTCTTGTGTTTTGATATACATTGGAGGACATGTTGAACTACACTCTTGCATAAGGGGTTTAGGGTTTGCATTTTAGGGTTTATGGTAGGTTTAGGTTTTAGGATTAAGTTTTCATTAGCATTGCACATATCATCATAACACTACACATTTAAGTTTCCATTAGCATTGCACATATCACCGTAACACTTCAACTTAATATAACAACTATATAACAAAAGCAGCCTGATATCTAAACTTGAAACCATAAAAAAAAATGTTTGATTAAAGAATATGCTAAGCTATATCAATCCACATCAAAATGGTCGTTACTCACCATTACTTTGAACTATTTATAAAGGGATTTCTAAAATCTAGAAGTTTTACATGTTCTCTTTTGGTTATATTACTATGTGTAGTAAGTTGTACTACATACTTGAATATATGAACCCCATTTTTATTGGTTGGAGAATCATCTAAATGTAAGAATTTGAGTAATTGTAAAATAAGCATCACAACCAAGTATGCGTTTTGTGTTTTGATATATATTGGAGGACACGTTGAAATACACTCTTGTAGAAGGGGTTTAGGGTTTAGGGTTTGAATTTTAGAGTTTATGATTTTGTACTTAAGGTTTAGGTTTTAGGATTAACGATTTAGGGCTTATCTTATGGACTTTGGGTTTAAGGGTTTAGGGCTTCGAGTTTGTTGTTTACAACTTAGGGTAAAGGGTTTACAGTTTACGGTTCATGGTTTAGGATGTAGGCTTTAGGGTTTAGGATTTTGAGTTTAGGCTTTACGGTTAAGGGATTAAGGTTAAGGAGTTTGGATTGTGAACTTAGGGCTTAGGGTTTATGGTTAATTGGTTAAGGGTTATGATTTAGGATTTAGATTTTGGAGTTTAAAATTTATAGTTTAGCATTCAGGATTTAGAATGTAGGATTTAGAGTTTGTATTAAGGGTTTATGATATAGGAATACACGTTGAGGATGTATTGATTTTCCTTGTGTGTGTGCATGTGTGTGTATATGGAGTTGTGTGTGTGTGTGTCTGTGTGTTTGTGATAGAGAGAGAGAGAGAGTCAGAGAGAGAGAATTCTGTATATCAGTTCCCAAACTTACACCTCTATGATAGAACTAGAAGTTTTTTCCAGCTTATGATGTTATAAACTATAATACAAAGACCTTATAAATGATAATATAGAATATCTTGAAAAAACGAATCAACAACGAAGGTGGCCCAATGCTGAGCGAAAAGAGTGATTCTGATGAGAGAGATAGGCTTCCTACCATAAGACATAGTTTCAATGTAATTGTAAATTCATTGAAAATCTAAAACGTACTCTCCTTAATAGTCTTCTAATCATTAGTCATGAAGAAAAACATATTACTCTTTCAGAGAGAGAGAGAGAGAGAGATTGTGGGGAGGATTTTGGACTTAGGATTGAGAGTCAAGGATTTAGCGTCTAGGTTTTAGGGTGTAGGGTGTAGGGGGTTAAGAGCTTGAGGATTATCATTAAAGACTTGGAGTTTAAGGTTTTTGATTTGTAGCTCAGCATTTAGGATTTAGGGTTTAGGACTTAGGCTTTAAGGTTGAGCATTTCGATTAAGGGCTTAGGATTCAGGGTTAAGGATTAACCAATTGGGCATTATTGTTAAGGTATTAGGCTTTAGAGGTTTGAGTTAATGGTAGGGTTTAGGCTTTAATGTAAGGGTTTAGGGGTTAGTCTTTAGGTTTTGGATTTTATGGTCTAGCATTTCAGGTTTAGGAATTAGGGTTTAGAGTTTATGGTTTAGGGTTTAGATAATTTAGTGTTTAGGTTTGTGGTTTAGGAATTATGGTTTATATTTTAGGGTTTAGGGTTTAGCATTTTAGGCCTAGGTTAATGATTATGAACTGTGGGTTTACATTTTAGCATTAAGGATTTAACGTCTAGGATATGAATTTAACATTTAGAGTCTAGGGTGTAGAATCTTTGGTTTAAGTTTAAGGTTTAAGGGTGTAGGGTTTTGGGTTTAGGGTTTTGGGTTGAGTATTTGGGACTTAGGATTTAGGGTTAAGGGTATATAGAATAGGGTTTAGTTTTTTAGGATTAATGGTTTAGGATTTTTGTTTGAGAGTTTGGGGTTTAGGATTTAGAGTCTAGGATTTTTGTTTTAAGGTTTAGGGTTCCGGCTTTAAGGTTTTGGGTTTGGGGTTTAGGATTAATGTTTAAAACTTGGGGTTAGGGGAGGATTTCGAACTTAATGTTAAGGGTTTAGGTTTTAGGGTTTAGGGCATAAGGTTTAGGGTGTTGAGTGTGTAGGGCTTAGGGTTAAGTGTTTGAGGGTTATGATTCACTTCTTTGAGTTTAAGGTTGAGGATCTATCATTTAGCATTTAGGATTTTGGACCTAAAGCTTAGGGTTTTTATTAAGGATTTATGAGTTAGAGTTAAGGGTTAAAAAATTGGGCATTAGGGTTGAGCCGTCACGTTTTAGAGTTTTGAGTTAAGGCTAGGGTATGGGGTTTAGTGGTTAGGGATTAGGTGCTAGGGCTTAGGGTTTAAAATTTAAGGTTTAGAAGTTAGGGTTTAGAATTTATGGTTTTGGGTTTATGGATTTTGGTGTCTAAGTTTAGGTTTAGGGATTCGGTTTTATATTTTAGTGTTTAGGGTTTAGCATTTTAGGCGGAGGGTTTATGGTTATGCATTGAGTTTTTTATGTTTTAATATTAAGGATTTAGGGTTTGGGAAATGATGTTAAGATTTAAAGTCTACATTGTAGAACTTAGGGTTTAAGTATAAGGTTTAGGGTCTAGGGTTTTGGGTCTCTAGTAAGTTGTACTACATACTTGAATATATGAACCCCATTTTTATTGTTCGGAGAATCATCTAAATGTATGAACTTGAGTAGTTATAAAATAAGCATCATAATCAAGTATGCTTCTTATGTTTCTATCTATCTATCTATCTATCTATCTATCTATCCTTGCATAAGGGGTTTAGGGTTTAAGGTTTGAATTTTAGGGTTTATGGTAGGTTTAGGTTTTAGGATTAAGATTTCCATAAGCATTGCACAAATCACCGTAACACTACACATTTAAGTTTCCATTAGCATTGCACATATCAGCGTAACACTTCAACTTAATATAACAAGTATACAACAACATCAACATGATATCTAAACTTGAAACCATAACAGAAAAAAAATGTTCGATTAAATATGCTAAGCTATATCAATCCATTCAAAATGGTCATAAATCACCATTATTTTGAACCATTTATAAAGGGATTTCTAAAATCGAGAAGTTGTACATGTACTCTTTTGGTTATATTACTATGTGTAGTAAGTTGTACTACATACTTGAATATATGAACACCATTTTTATTGGTCGGAGAATCATCTAAATGTATGAACTTGAGTATTTGTAAAATAAGCATCACAACCAAGTATGCTTCTTGTGTTTTCATATATATTGGAGCACACATTGAAATACACTCTTGCAGAAGGGATTTAGGGTTTACGGTTTGAATTTTAGAGTTTATGGTTTTGTACTTAAGGTTTAGGTTTTAGGATTAACGGTTTAGGGCTTATCTTATGGACTTTAGGTTTAAGGGTTTAGGGCTTCACGTTTGGGGTTTAGAATTTAGGGTGGAGGGTTCACATTTTACGGTTCATGGTTTAGGATGTAGGATTCAGGGTTTAGGATTTTGAGTTTAGGCTTTAAGGTTAAGGGCTTAAGGTTAAGGAGTTTGGATTCTGAACTTAGGGCTTAGGGTTTAGGATTTTGAGTTTAGGCTTTAAGGTTAAGGGCTTAAGGTTAAGGAGTTTGGATTCTGAACTTAGGGCTTAGGATCTAGATTTTGGAGTTTAGTATTTATAGTTTAGCATTTAGGATTTAGAATGTAGGAGTTAGAGTTTGTATTAAGGGTTTAGGATATAGGAATCCACGTTGAGGATGGATTTATTTTCCTTGTGTGTGCACGTGTGTGTGTGTGTGTGTTTGTGTGTGAGAGAGAGAGAGTGAGAGAATTCGGTATATCATTTCCCAAACTTACACCTCTATTATAGAACGAGAAGTTTTTTCGAGCTTCTGATTTTATAAACTCTAACACAGTGACATTATAAATGATAATATAGACTATCTTGGAAAAAGGAATCAAGAACGAATGTGGCCCAATGCTCAGCAAAAAGACTAATTGTGATGAGAGAGATAGGCTTCATACCATAAGATATAGTTGCAACGTAATTGTAAATTCATTGAAAATCTAAAAAGTACTCTCCTTAATAGTCTTCTAATCATGATTCATGAAGAAAAACATATTACTCTTTCACACATAGAGAGAGAGAGAGAGATTTCGGGGAGGATTGTGGACTTAGGATTGAGGGTCAAGGATTTAGCATCTAGGTTTTAGGGTGCAGGGTGTAGGGTGTAGGGGGTTAAGATCTTGAGGATTATCATTAAAGACTTCGAGTTTAAGGTTTATGATATTTAGTTTAGCATTTAGGATTTAGGGTTTAGGACTTAGGCTTTAAGACTTAGGATTTCGATTAAGGGCTTAGGATTCGAGGTTAATGATTAACCGATTGGGCATTATTGTTAAGGTATTAGGCTTTAGAGGTTTGAGTTAATGGTAGGGTTACAGGTTTGAGTTAATGGTATTAGGCTTTAATGTAAGAGTTTAGGGGTTAGTTTTTAGGTTTTCGAGTTTATGGTCTGGCATTTAAGGTTTAGGATTTAGGGTTTATAGTTTATGGTTTAGGGTTTAGAGAATTTAGTGTTTAGGTTTGTGGTTTAGGAATTATGGTTTACATTTTAGGGTTTAGGGTTTAACATTTTAGGCCTAGGTTAATGGTTATGAATTGTGGGTTTACATTTTAGCATTAAGGAGTTACAGTCTAGGATATGAATTTAACATTTAGAGTCTAGGGTGTAGAATCTTTGGTTTAAGTTTAAGGGTTAAGGGTGTAGGGTTTTGGGTTTAGGGTTTTGGGCTGAGGATTTGGGACTTAGGATTTAGGGTTAAGGGTATATAGAATAGGGTTTAGTTTTTTAGGATTAATGGTTTAGGATTTTGGTTTGAGAGTTTGGGGTTTAGGACTTAGAGTCTAGGATTTTTTTTTAAGGTTTAGGATTTCGGCTTTAAGGTTTTGGGTTTGGGGTTTAGGATTAATGTTTCAAACTTAGGGTTACGAGAGGATTTCGAACTTAATGTTAAGGGTTTAGGTTTTACGGTTTAGGGCATACGGTTTAGGGTGTATGGTTGAGTGTGTAGGGCTTAGGGTTAAGTGTTTGAGGATTATGATTCAAGTCTTTGAGTTTAAGGTTGAGGATCTATCATTCAGCATTTAGGATTTAGGACCTAAGGCTTATGGTTTTTATTGAGGATTTATGAGTTAGAGTTAAGGGTTAAAAAATTGGGCATTAGGGTTGAGGGGTCAGGTTTTAGAGTTTTGAGTTAAGGCTAGGGTATGGGGTTTAGTGGTTAGGGTTTAGGTGCTAGGGCTTACGGTTTAAAATTTAAGGTTTACGGGTTAGGGTTTAAAATTTATGGTTTTGGGTTTATGGATTTTGGTGTGTAAGTTTAGGGTTTAGGGATTAGGGTTTATATTTTAGTGTTTAGGGTTTAGCATTTTAGGCCAAGGGTTTATGGTTATGCATTGAGGTTTTTATGTTTTAATATTAAGGATTTAGGGTTTGGGATATGATGTTAAGATTTAAAGTCTACACTGTAGAACTTAGGGTTTAAGTATAAGGTTTAGGGTCTAGGGTTTTTGGTTTATGGTAAGTTCTACTACATACTTGAATATATGAACCCCATTTTTATTGTTCGGAGAATCATCTAAATGTATGAACTTGAGTAATTGTAAAATAAGCATGACAACCAAGTATGCTTCTTATGTTTTGATTTATATTTGAGGACATGTTGAAATACACTCTTTCTTCATCAGATGATCTTTCTTCATCATCATCAGATATTTGAGGAGCAATGGAAACACGAATGAATTTCAAACCACTATTACCAATTATGTAATTTTCCTAGAAAATTTATCAAAAACAAGTGGCATGAAGGTTCCTTCAAATAGGATTAAGGTTCATAAATCTTTTGATTTCACATGCCTTTTTATCCAAGTGTCAGAATACCTCTACAAACTTTATCTCATGATGATATTAATAAAGTTGAGTATTGGATAGTATCTGGACAACATTCAATTAGTGCAGCGAAAACTTTGCAAAGTGTTAATTCTTTGATGGTGACATTAGAGTTACGACAATAATTTAGATATAGAAAAGCAAAATTTATAGTAAACTGTCCTCCAAAAGTTTCAAGGGAGATATCTAAAGAGGCTAATTTGATGGTGGCAAAGTCATTACAGAAGGAACCATTTGTGGATCAACTTTTACAAGCTAGATTGCAATGGAAAGCAAACGGATGTCCATCCATGCCTCCTCTAGGTGTTAATCAGAGGAAAAAAGAATTTATATCATGGAAAGTATGTTTATATTCTTGGTATTTTCAATTTCTTTTTGACTTATATTCATTTATATATTTAGATAGTTACTATATATTATTATGTAATGATGACGAATGGAAGAATTGGATATTAATAATGTGTCTGTATAGTCAGGGAGCACTACTTAATACGAAGGGTGAAGTGCCAAATAGCAAAAGAGATTCAACAAAAGATATTATATCGATGTCTGCAAAGATGGTAGCAATAAAAGGTTGTCAATTAAAGCAAGCACTAGGGACGATTAAATTAGGTCCGACACTATTCAGATGTATTGCAGGTTTAGACGGCGAAGAAATTTTAGAACTTCAAAAGGTAATTTTAGAAAAGAAAATTTTGTTAAAAAAGGCAAAATCATTGAAGCACATGGTTGACATGGAAGAAATGGCATGTAGATTAACGACAAATCGTGGGTTGAAAAATGCTAAAATTGCATTTTTTATTGATTTAACAACAGAGGTTTTGACTTGGGAAAAGCTCTGTGAGAAATATAATATCACAGACATACAATATGAAAAAATTAAAATTTATAGTGACACATTTGTGAAAGACTCATTAAACAGGGCAAAGAAGTCTCCTCCTTTACCAAAGGCTGCCATAACTTTGTTGATTCATTTGTAGAGAGTTGCAATGGGAATAAAGACCACAACAGATATTATTCCATGGTCAATATATGGATTTGGTTTCGATTTAAACAAGGTGCAAAGTTTTTCTTCACAGCAAGTTCTTCCATTCAGCAACGTTCTTCTCCAAATTGGTTTTTGCACTCAATGGGATGAACTATGCAACATAATATATTCTAGTATCTTTTATTGATTTACTCTATGTTCATATGCTTGTGGAAGGAGTTCAACATATGGCTACAAAAATGACTTTTAAAATTGAAGCCATTCAGAGTGGTAATCCTTCAATTAAAGGAGAGTTGGATTTTGCAATAGTGCTTATGTACATTAGCAAAGAGGATAATTATTAGATCATTCATAGAATAGATCAAGCAAATCTAAATATTTTTGCTCATAAAGTTCGAGATGAATTCATAGATAAAAATTTCATTGATGATTTTATCAACAGTTTTGCTCATGAAGACAGCTATGTTATAGAGTTGTATTATCAAGGATTTGTTCTTCAAAGAAGTTTATCTAAAAAATGCAGATGTTTTGGTATATGTTTATAGGTTGAAGAAAAAAATTAGAAACAATTTGCTCTTCAATTTTCGAGAATGATCCTTCTTTGCATCAATGGTGTGATATCAATAATCAGGATATAGATATCATGAATCAAGATACAGACAACAAAAATGTGTTCGAGAATGTTGATGCTGAGATTGATGTACAACCTAGTGGAGAAGAATCATAAAGTAATAAGGATGATACAGAAACTCACGAAGATATTGTTACAATGGATGAAGATATTGCAGGTACAAATATATGAGAAGGAAAAGCACCTTGAGAAAATATTGATTCCATGTAATGTAATAAATGCCATAATTTTCAAAGTATGATTTTTTATATGCTAGTGATGATTGTATTTCTTGAGCAATAGAATTTTATTTTGGAATATATTAGCTCTTGTTGAATAAAGTGATGTGAATCGATTATATTTAAATATTTTTATTTATTGTTAATATCATATGTTTGTGGGTTAAAATTAGACATCTCTTGTCTATTCGATTAATGTAAAAATTATTGTTTTTAAATCAATGATGCATAAATTCATCTGTTATAATTTTTAAATAGATATGTATGATTTGTGACTCTTTTGTTGAGAAAATAAAAGGCAGTATTGTTTTTAAAATTATGATGCATTTGATTAAATGCAATTTCAAAATGTAGGGTTAAGATGTAAAGATTGAACTGTGCGGTTTTTAAAATAAAAAACCTATTATTTGAAGTAGATGCATAGAGAAATTAATTATAAGTGTTGAGAAAGAGAAATTAATAGATAGAAAGAGAAATTAATAGATAGAAAGAGAAATTAATAGATAGACTTTTATCATAAAGAGAAATTAATTGAGAAAATAAGTGTTGATATGTCTGCACATTGTATTAATTATTCATATATATCTTTTGGATTCGTTTTTATTATAGATGTTAGCAAGTATTGATTATTCATATATATCTTTTGGATTTGTTTTTATTATAGATGTTAGCAAAAATAAACATGTCATAAGTGATGATGGTATTGGAAAGCTTGTTGGGCATTTTAAGGATGAAATGAGTACTCTACATGAGCAAAGCTCTTTTCAAACATCAGATAAGCTATCTAATGTTATGGAGAAACAACATGCTAGGCGGTTTTGGATTTTACAAGGTACATTGTGTAATATTTTATTATTTTATTCATATTTTAACTCATTTATTGATATGTATTTCAAACATCAGATCAGCTATCTAATATTATGGAGAAACAATGATGCTATGCCTTTTGGATTTTATCAGGTATATTGTGTAATATTTTAATTATTCTATTCATATTTTAACTCATTTATTCATTACATATCAATAAGTAATCTTAAAGCATTGTTTTTTGTTATTGCGTATTTGTTATCCTCATTGTTTGATATACACAGAGAAAATCTATCATCCACTTCATATAAGGAACAATTTTATCCTTCTCAATCTAAATGCCCTTTTGTTCAACCAAGATATAAGATGGAACAGATTAGAGAAAGATTATGTCAAAAGTTATTCAAATATTGATGGCAAAAGAATATTTATAAGTCGGAGATGTTTTGAATTTTTAGATTCTATTTTTCAACACTTTCATGTTGGTGTTTGGTCGTCTGCATTTAAAAATAATGTTTTGAGCAATGTGAGATTCATTGAGAAACATACAAAAAAAAGATACTCTTTTTTTTGCTATGGAGTCTAGAAGATTATTGTATGGATCACCTTGAAGAAGTATATAAACCAGATCAACTTATCATTGATGATAGTTTCTTCAAAGGTTCTATCCCAATAGAAAATTGCATCTACATTATGCCTTATCAAGCAAGCCATGATCATTCAGTACTGAGTGGTCTTCTATCCTATGTTTTGAGCTTAATCCAAATAGATGATATTTTGCTCAATCGAATCAAACAACCATTTATCATCAAGGAACATGTTACATTTCCTATGTTTCAACTTGCAATGGAGAATTCATCATCTATGTTAGACCATGGTATCTTGAGTGAATCAAATGATCATTGAATTAACTTGAGAATATCATCTTCTGATGACTCTGAAGTGCAGAATAAAAGTGAGAAAAAGCTAGATATTCCATTGAATTGAAACGAAATGGAAAAGGAAGATACAACAATAGCATCAACAAAGCTAGATGCTCCATTGAATTGCAAGGAAATCAAAAAGGGACATCTAGCAACAATAACATCAACATTTGGTGTTCCACTTTTAAATAAAGAGCAGCTAAAATTGTTACAAATGTGCTACAAAATAAAAGCATGAGAGAAAATCATGCAATAGTGGATGCTACAAGGTTGGGCTATCGATAAAGTCATTTCATAAGTGGAGTTGCAGCAAAAGCATACATAAAAAGGTTACAAAAGGCATACTTTAATTTAATAGGTAAAGAAATTCTTCATACAATATTTATGTTTTTTTTTATATCTGCAATCAAATATTTATAAAATTTTTCTTTTGCAGGATAAAGAAAAACGTTGATGGCAAGGTGGGTTATTAAATTTATCTCAAGATCTTTTGATTGGTTTGAAGATAACCCATTATATATATATATATATATATATATATATATATATATATATATATATATATATATATATATATATATATACATAGATATATATATATATATATATATATATATATATATATATATATATATATATATATATATAGAGAGAGAGAGAGAGAGAGAGAGAGAGAGAGAGAGAGAGATAAAGTTTTTTCTAGGCTTAGTCTACTTTTGATTATATTAATGGTAAGAAAAACTATAAACTATAGAAAGAAATTGGAATCCCCATGAATATAAAATCATGCATTTAAATCAATTTCCTTATATTTTCTTATGTATCATCAATTTTAATTCACTAAGTTTTGAATATTGAGAGAAATGATAATGACTTGATAAAATATATCTCTAATTATTGTAAGTATGAAGTAATATAGAATGTAAAGCAATTTAATGGATTTTTATATAAATCTAATTACCTTCTATTTTTTTGCAGAACAAAATAATGTTTTGCATATAAACTACAAAGAAAACACAAGGTTGGCATGGATGTCTTGTTGGTCTTCACACATATATGAATCTTCATCAAGAAAGCAAGGATTTTCTTCATTCCCAAGAGATGAAAGAAGGGTATTGATACTGAAAATGAATGGAATTTTGCTCAAGACAATTGATAAGAAAAGGGGTTATCTATTAATTGAATCTTTGCAAAACCATATGGATTTTTGTATGGATCTTTTTGAAGTGTGGATTTGGACCACAGAAAGATTGTCGATAGCTCAAAGAACACTTGCACTATGTTTTCCAAAACACCATCAAAGATTTCATATTATAGCAGGTCAGGGTGCATGCCAAAAAACTGATATCCGCATCGGATATAAGTTTGTGCATCATAAAAACTTGGACACAATTTGGAAAAATTTTCCAGATTTGGGTGGAAATAATACCATTATTTTTTATGATACATTGTATCATGTGATTTGGAACATGAAAGGCACTTACATAATTCTACCAAAGTTGTGGACGCAATCATGAGAGGAGTTGGAAAAAATTTTGTCCAATACAATGATTCCTTGGCTTTATGGATGGATTTTCACAAAGAATAGGCGTTCTTATACATGCAATACAATTGTAAATCAGAGACCTTGTGATAGAGAAACATATTATGTACTTGAGCAATATATTAAGAAATGATATCAATGATTTTAAAATATTTGATCATATATTTTATTGGTGTTTTTAAACACCACATATTTTTGGGACTATTCAATGAAGTGAAAACTTATTGGTAGCCTAAATTGCATATATTTGAGTTATTATTGAATTCAATTGTTTTTCAAACTCTAAATTAGTATGATATATTTATTATAAAATTATATGAAAGAATCTTTTCATGATTTTAAACAACATAATATTGACATAATTTTCATATCATTCACCCAAATGAACAATTATTAGTATGTCAAATTGCATATTATTAATTATTGTTAAATTAGATCTAAATTCATGTGGTAGTTTTTTTTTTTAAATGGAGGTTTGGCCGAGGCCTACTCCTCCAGACTTTAACTTTGAAATTGCAAGTGTACAAGGAATGGCATAGTACCTATGGGATCCTCTTATCCTACATGAATAGGGGTTTACATAGATGGGTTCAACTGTGGTCATAACTATCGCGAGGTAGGACAAACGGTGGCACGTCAGCCACAAGATACAACTTTCCATGTTAAACATGCTGCTTACATGATGCAGATGGGGGTTGAACTCTCACCCTTGCCTCAAGAGGTGAGAGGTCCAACCATCCGAAGAAGCGACATGGGACCAAATTGAATATACTTATTGTTTATATTAAATTATAAGCTCTAAATTCATATTAGGATAGATTTGTTATTTGTAATACAATTAAATTTAAATCAATTTATTGATTTTTCAAACATCATATTTTGGGATATTGGTTGTATGAGAAATTATTGATAGATCAAATAATATATAACTGATCTATTATTATCGAATTGGATAACAAGAGACTACAAATTTAAAACAAATTCAAGTGTGAATGCTTTTCTTTATATATTCATATTCTCCTTGGTGTTTTTTTAAATAAGCTCATCATCTAATATTATTTTTTGTCTATTGAAAACTTAAAACATTTTAACAAAAAAAGATGTATTCATGACCTGATCTTTGTAAGAAGAATATAACATATGGAAATTATAAATTAATACCATCACTTGTATTGTAAATGGGAGTTGAATAACTCCCAAATTTCATGAATAGGCCTTGTTAAGGGTTTATCGTATATGGTTTAGTGTTTAGGTTTCAAGATTTAGTCTTTAGGGTATAGGATCTAGCACTTAAGATTTAAGATTTACTAAAAAGATTTTAGGTTTTAGGATTAGGAGTTTAGGGCATATGACTTATGCATTGGGATTTAGAGTTGAAGGTTTAGGGTTTTAGATTTATGGTTTAGGGTATAGGGTTTAGGGTTCATATTAAGGTTTAGGTTTTAGGGTTTAGGATTTAGTGTTTAGGTCAAAAGGACTATTTGTATGAGGATTCTAGATCGAAAAAATGATCTGGCACTTCTAGTCCAACTCATGCTCTATGAAGTTTATTTTAAATGCTAACATATGATGTTCTACAAAGTTTATCAATGAAATCTTTGTAGTTTGAGAATTCGATTGATAACATGATTTTCATAGAATTGAGGGTTGAAGATCTAGGGACTATTGTCAAGGTTTAAAGGTTTAAAGTTAAGGTTTAGGATTTAGCACTTAAGGTTTAGGGTTCAAGGTTTATGTTGTAGTGCTTAGGGCTAAGAGTGTAGGGTTTAGGCTTTTAGGTTATGGGTTTAAAGTCTAGGATTTTGGACTTAGGGTTCAAGGATTAGTGTTTTGGATGTTAGACTTAGTGTATAGAATTTCGAGATTCTATTAAGGATTAAGCATTGCGGGTTTGGGATTTAGGGTTGATAGCTTAAAGTTGTGTTTAGGAATTAGGGTTTTGGTCTTATGGTTTAGTATTTATGGTCTTATGGTTTAATATGTAGGGTTTAGGTCTTATGGCTTGAGAGTTTATGGTTTAGCATTTAAGGTATATCATTTATTGCTTATGGTTATGGATAGGGTTTTAAGATAAAGGGTATAAAGTCTAGTATTTGGGATTCATGATCTACATTTTAGGGTTTAAAATTAGGTTTAGGTTTATAGTTTGGTGTTCCAAGTTTCGGGTTTAGGGTTTTGGATATTGAACTTCACGTTCTTCAATCCTTGATCTTTATAAATGTACTTTTTTCAACATAGGAGAAAGAAAGAACTTTGTGGGCCCTCACATTGGTCTAGATATCTATGTAAAGAATTTGCAAGAGAAGCATTTTGTTTTTGTTATCACTCGAAAAAAGAAGTATAACATAACTAAAGTTTAGGAACCCAAATGCGCTCATTTACAAGAATGAAGTAAAGTGAAAAAAAAACATAAGGAGAGTGACAAGATAGAAGATCCTACCCTAGGCATTCTATTAGATAAGAATATGGAAGAAGAAGAAGATGGGCTTTTACCACAATTGAGATTTGTGTGAGGACTGCGATCCTTCTTTTTGAAAGTAATCTTTTTAATATATACCCCAAAGAATGTAAGGCCTTAGAGGAGGGATCAGTGTTAGATATTTTGCATTACAAAACTTTGTTAAGATTTTTGCCTAATATATAGCAAGCTGTTTTGGAATGATTTTACTAAAAATCCCAAAAACATAATTCAAAGCACAGAAAGGACAAGAGTAATATAATCACAGTTAACAATGTAGTAGCCAAATTTAGTTGAGATGCATGTGCCATTATAGTAGAGACTGAACACTTTTTCGATGACCCTTTATTATTTGTTCGAACTATTCCGTGCCAAGTTAGCTTATTTGAACAAGTATGAATAGTCTTTGCAAGACAATTCAAAGTTTTTACGATTGAACACACTTTTGATCAAATGTTTCCATCAAAAATATTTTTGATCAAGTTGTTAAATAATATTTAATGTTCTTTGAGAATTAGCATGATCAAGTTGATAATTCATATGTTGAATTGTGCACTATGTCTTAGGTTTAAATTTGAGAAAAAAACTATTAGTAATGTATATCATATAATATGAAAACACTTGAATCAATAATCCTATGGAATCATCACACTATTAACTTTTAAATGCAAATTCAATTGGCATCATCCACAAAATAACATTCAATTTTATATAATAACATTGCACATATTAAGAATTCATATCCATACCATCACTTCTATACCAATCCATATAATGATAGCTGAATTTAAATTTCATCAAAATCATCCACATTGTTACATTTGAATCAAGATCCATTTCATATTAGTACATATCGTAATTTTTTAGCTCAACCTCATCAATTGTGTATCAGTCCATATCATAATATTGGAATTAATATTCAATCGATTTATTTCAATACACTTCAAAATGATCATAAACCATCACTCTTAGATAATTTTAAAGTATATCTAGAGGGATTTCCAAAAAATCGAATGTACATATACTTTTCTAATCATATTATTATGTAAAGTAAGTTCTAATACATACTTGAATCTATATGCCCAATTCCTATTGATCTGAGAATGATCTAAATGTAGAAATTTAAGTAATTGCAAAATAAGCATCACAACCAAGTATGCTTCTTGTGCTTTGTTTAATGTTGGGGGACATGTTGAAAGACACTCTTCGATGACTGGTTCAAGGTTACATTTAGGGTTTAAAATTTGAAGTTTAGGATTTATAGTTGGAATTTTAGGTTTAGGTTGTAGGATTAAGGGTATAGGGTCTAGGTTTTAGGATATAGGGTTCAAGGTTTGAGGTTTACAGTTTAGGATTTAGAGTAAGTAGCTTAGAATTTAGGGTTTAGGGTGTAGATTTTAGGTTTTATGATTTAGGCTCTATGGCTTAGGGTTTAGGGTTCAGAGTTCATGCTTTAAGGATAAGTGTTTAGGGTTTAGGATTATGGTTTGTGACTAAGTGTTTGGGAAGGATTTCGGACTTAGGATTGAGGGCATAGGATTTAGCATCTAGGTTTCAGGGTGTAGGGTTTAGGGTTAAGAGCTTGAGGATTATGATTCAAGACTTGGAGTTTAAGGTTTATGATTTGTAGTTTACCATTTAGGATTTAGGCTTTAAGGCTTAGATTTTGGATTAAGGGCTTAGGGTTAAGGATTAACTGATTGGGCATTATTATTAAGGGATTAGGCTTTAGAGGTTTGAGTTAATGGTAAGGTTTAGGCTTTAGTGTAAGGGTTTAGGGGTTAGGCTTTAGGTTTTGGGGTTTATGGTCTAGAATTTAAGGGTTAGGGATTAGGCTTTAGAGTTTATGGTTTATGGTTTAGAGAATTTAGTGTTTAGGTTTGTGGTTTAGGAATTACGGTGTATATTTTAGGGTTTAGGGTTTACCATTTTAGGCCTAGGTTTATGGTTATGAATTGAGGGTTTACATTTTAGGATTAAGGATTTAAGGTCTAGGATATGAGTTTAACATTTAACATCTAGGGTGTAGAATATTTGGTTTAAGTTTAAGGGTTAAGGGTGTAGGGTTTTGGGTTTATGGTTAGGGCTTAGAGTTTTGGGTTGAGGATTTGGGACTTAGGATTTAGGGTTAAGGGTATAGAGAAAGGATTTAGCTTTTTAGTATTAATGGTTTAGGATTTTGGTTTGAGAGTTTGGGGTTTAGGATTTGGAGTCTAGGATTTTTGTTTTAAGGTTTAGGGTTTCGGCTTTAAGGTTTCGGGTTTGGGGTTTAGGATTAGTGTTTCAAACTTACGGTTAGAGGATTATGATACAAGTCTTTGAGTTTAAGGTTGAGGATCTATCATTTAGCATTCAGCATTTAAGACCTAAGGCTTAGGTTTTTTATTTAGGGTTTATGAGTTAGAGATAAGGGTTAAAATTGGGCATTAGGGTTGAGGGGTTAGGGTTTTAGTGTTTTGAGTTAAGGCTAGGGTATGGGGTTTAGTAGTTAGGGTTTAGATGCTAGGGCTTACGGTTTAAAATTTAAGGTTTAGGGGTTAGGGTTTAGAATTTATGGCTTTGGGTTTAGGGATTTTAGTGTGTAAGTTTAGGGTTTAGGGATTAGGGTTTATATTTTAGTGTCTAGGGTTTAGCATTTTAGGCCGAGGGTTTATGGTTACGCATTGAGGGTTTTATGTTTTAGTATTAAGGATTTAGGGTTTGGGATATGATGTTAAGATTTAAAGTCTACACTGTAGAACTTAGGGTTTAAGTATAAGGTTTAGGGTCTAGGGTTTTGGGTTTATAGTACGTTTTACTACATACTTGAATATATGAACACCATTTTTATTGTTCGCAGAATCATCTAAATGTATGAACTTCAATAATTGTAAAATAAGCATCACAACCAAGTATGCTTCTTGTGTTTTGATATATATTGGAGGACATGTTGAAATACACTCTTGCATAAGGTGTTTAGGGTTTAGGGTTTGACATTTAGGGTTTATGGTAGGTTTAGGCTTTAGGATTAAGTTTCCATTAGCATTGCACAAATTAGCGTAACACTACACATTTGAGTCTCCATTAGCATTGCATATATCACCCTAACACTTCAACTTAATATAACAACTATATATACAACAACATCAGCATGATATTTAAACTTTAAACCATAACAAAAAAAAAATGTTCGATTAACAAATATGCTAAGCTATATCAATCCACTTCAAAATGGTCGTAACTCACCATTATTTTGAACCATTTATAAAGGGATTTCTAAAATCGAGAAGTTGTACATGTACTCTTTTGGTTATATTACTATGTGTAGTAAGTTGTACTACATACTTGAATATATGAACCCCATTTTTATTGGTCGGAGAATCATCTAAATGTATGAACTTGAGTAATTGTAAAATAGGCATCACAACCAAGTATGCTTCTTGTGTTTTGATATGTATTGGAGCACACGTTTAAATACACTCTTGTAGAAGGGGTTTAGGGTTTAGGATTTGAATTTTAGAGTTTATGGTTTTGTACTTAAGGTTTAGGTTTTAGGATTAACGATTTAGGGTTTATCTTATGGACTTTAGGTTTAAGGGTTTAGGGCTTCGAGTTTGGGTTTTACAATTTAGGGTAAAGGGTTTACATTTTACAGTTCATGGTTTATGATGTAGGATTCAGGGTTTAGGATTTTGAATTTAGGCTTTAAGGTTAAGGGCTTAAGGTTAAGGAGTTTGGATTCTGAACTTAGAGCTTAGGGTTTAGGATTTTGAGTTTAGGCTTTAAGGTTAAGGGCTTAAGGTTAAGGAGTTTGGATTCTGAACTTAGGGCTTAGGATCTAGATTTTGGAGTTTAATATTTATAGTTTAGCATTTAGGATTTAGAATGTAGGATTTAGAGTTTGTATTAAGGGTTTAGGATATAGGAATACACGTTGAGGATGGATTGATTTTCCTTGTGTGTGCGCGTGTGTGTGTGTGTGTGTATATGGAGTTGTATGTGTGTGTGTTTGTGTGTGTGTGTGAGAGAGACAGAGAGAGAGAGAGACAGAGAGAGAGAATTCTGTATATGATTTCCCAAACTTACACCTCTATTATAGAACGAGAAGTTTTTTCCAGCTTCTGATTTTATAAACTATAATACAGAAACCTTATAAATCATACTATTGACTATCTTGGAAGAACGAATCAACAACGAAAGTGTCCCAATGCTCAGCAAAAGGACTGATTGTGATGAGAGAGATAGGCTTCATACCATAAGATATAGTTGTAAATTCATTGAAAATCTAAAAGGTACTCTCCTTAATAGTGTTCTAATCATTATTCATGAAGAAAAACATATTACTCTTTCACACACACACGCACAACACACAGAGAACACAGAGAGAGAGAGAGAGATTTAGAAATCAGTATATCTTTTCCAAACTAAAATCTAGTTACACCTCTGTTAGAGGAGCATTGCCATTTCTCAGAAATTCCAAATGTTTTCGAACGGCGATGACCACCTACTTTCGCTTATTCAAGAGCCTTCGTCATCGTTATCAGATGAGCTTTCTTCATCGTCATCATCATCAGATGAGCTTCCTTCGTCATCATCAGATGAGCCTTCTTCACCATCGTCATCAGATGATCTTTCTTCATCATCATCAATTGAGCGTTCTTCATCATGAGATACTGGCGGATTTTTAATCCGACAGCAGCAGCATGACTCAGAGGAAGAGGAAGACGATGATTCCTCCCCACCACTGTCTGTAGATGACGCGAGATCAATATCTCCCGTTCAAGTGATGCCTGCTTGCATAAATGATCGAATTTCTTCATCATGATCATCATCATCATCAAAGGAGCTTTTTTCATCATCAGATACAGGCGGACTTTTCATCCGACAGCAGCATGACTCGGAGCAAGAGGAGGATGATGATTCCTCCTCCTCCCCACCACTGGCTGGAGATGATGACGCAATAATATCTTCCGTTCCAGTGATGTCTGCTTGCATGAGAGAACATCCAGAATCTTGGTTGGCTGATTCTTCTTCTTCATCATCTTGAGAAGCGTCGATATAGCAAATGGAGTATGAGCTTGCGTAAGAACATATGGAACTGGAGCTTGACGAATCGCTATCAGAGGAACTTGATAGAGTACTACTTGCTCCCTCTTCATCTGACAAACTTTCAGCGCCTATTGAATATGCACTGGTTGACCGCGGCGACGTCGGTCTCATAGGTTGCTCAGCAACTGTGAGTTTCATTGCTTTATTGCACGCTGAGTTCGAATTCGAAGGACCTCCCTTACCATGCAGCGATGGTGAATCGTTCAAGCTCTTTCTGCAGCTTGCGCTGCTATCCACGTCACAATCTGCATTGAATTTCTCAATACCGGCAGCCTTGGAGCTCCAATCGAGTGCATCTTCACCAGGAAAATATGCATCCGAGTCGACTGAACTGAAAGAATCAGATTCTGATGATCCAATGTTATAGACGGAAGCAGCACGACCATGGATGTGCTGAATATTTGATCCGACTGAACTCCAAGAATCACATTCGGACCCAGAAGTAGACGCCCAAGTGTTGTCGTACATGTTCTGCTGCGACATCATTTGAAACTTTCTTTTGGAAACAATGGTCTTACGTGAAGTACGCCTGCCCGTCTTTTGTGTGCAAATTATATGATCTTTATGCATCGGATGGGATGGAACTTGATCCTGCTGAGCTTGACTTGCAGGCCCTCCTCCATCATCACTGTTGCCATGTTTCCCATTTCCCAGTCCTCCACCGTCGCGAATTTCCTTCCCGTCTCGGACATTGGTCTTCTCTTTGAGACGGCATCCATTGGTCGCCCTTTCTGTAGTAGATGGACTAATTTCCACGCCGTCCAAAGCTGATTGGGGAACAGCAATCTGACATCTCGCATCAGCAATACGGCGTCGCGCAGCAGCAACCATGGGTAGGCATCTTTGAGCGATGAACGGAGGCCCCAGGCCAGTGGGTAGGGTAAACTCTATATCTGTGCAGGCCCGCGGATTGGAACACTGAAAGCGAGCAGGAAGCTTTCCAGGAGCATTGCGATTGTTGAAGTAGCGGAATTTGATGAAGGAAGAGTCGGAGCACACAAGACAGGTTACGGGCTCGAGGTTAGGACCGCAGCTGTAAGCGACACGACGTCGAAGTTCTCCTTTGACATCTTCAGCAAGAGAGCTGTACGATATCGTGGATGGGAGACGTAGAGTGCGGAGCACATCGTCGATGTCGAGCCCCATCATTCACGACTCACTCCTCTTCTGTTGAGGAAAGGAAATGTACATCCCACCTTCGTACTTATATACATAGAGGCACATCCATTCTGCTTTTGCTTTTGGTGCGGGGCAGAAGCATAGCATTCACACTAACAGAAAACGCCCGAAAATGCGACTCATTGAGCTGGCATTTCCACTTTCCATTTATGAATTTTTTTTTTAAACCCTTAAATGGAGGCTCAGCGGAAGCCTACTCCCCGGACTTGGACTTTGAACTTGCAGCTCTACGAATGTATTTGTACGAGCATAGTACCCATGGGACCCCCCGTATCCCACAAGGCAGCGGTTAGACAGCCCGAACGCGACACAAGAGAGAACTGGTTTTCCACTAGTCTTAGGCCCACACTGTCCGGCTGATGGTGGAGATTGAACCCTCGCCCTCGCCTCAAGAGGCGAAAAGCCCAGCCAACCCAACTAACGCGCGTGGACCCATTTATGTTTCCTTTCACCATTTATGTTTCTACAACATTAAATATTCATGTTTTCACGAACTGCCGCCTACATTTTTCCTGTAACAAGTACAATAGGTTAGATTTTTAGCACTTGTTGCTCAGCACTTTCATGCGTGAGTCACCATCAAAGCACTGCCTTCTGTCAATGAACTCTCTTGTCTTGGGATCTAACCATGTTGTGGTGAGTTTGCTACCCCTGTTGCGTGCCCATTCACTAAGTGTTTCAATATCTCACCACGTGGAACTTTCATGCCCTTCAAAATTGGAGGTGACCATGAGCATGCAAACTCTATACTGGTTTATCCATAAATTTGTATCCATAAATTTGAGGATGATCATGTGGCACTAGAACACGATTGTGACGAGAGAGATAGGCTTCATACCATAAGACATAGTGTCAAAGTAACTGTGGCTTCATTGAAAATTTAAAATTTACTCTGCTTAATAGTCCTCTAATCATCATTACTAGAAGGAAATAGAAACACAAGAATATATTATCCAGTTTTCAGGCTTCTGAAGAGTCTAACATATAAATATAGTGATCAATGAGGTGCGTTAATAACAATATGGTGATTAATTATGTGATTTAATCACTTTATATGGGTGAATTAGGTAATTTACGTGCATAGAAACTTAAATTATTCGTAGTGTAATACACATGAATGATCTATACTGGTTTATTCATAAGTTTGAGGATAATCATGTCACGTTGCAACGGGTAGACTTTGTTGGGAGGGTAGATTAAGATGCTCTTCTCAACTTACTAGAAACATTTTCGTCTTAGAAATAGTACTCTAGCGCCATCACCTTGTTATCAGCTCAACCATGTAAGGGCCTTGTGCTAGCCGGCAACACTAGAACACCTTTTAAGGTTTACTATGAAGGGTTTAGGCTTCATGATTAGGACCTCCTCCTTCACATCCTTGAGACTTAACCACTAAGCTAAGTGGATCACTTGTTCACATTTCCCAAGTCAAAACCTCTATTGTTAAATCAATAAAAAATGTAATTATAACATTTTTCAACACACGATTTGTCGTTAATCTCCATGCCATTTCTTCCATGTCAACCATGCACTTCAATGATTTTCCTTTTTTTTTTATTTTCTTTTCAAAAATTGCCTTTTGAAGTTCTAAAATCTCTTCATTGTCTAAACCTGCAATACATCTGAATAGCGTCACACCTAATATAACCATCCTTGGTGGTTGCTTTAATTGACCACCTTTGATTGCTACCATCTTTGCAGATGTTGATATAATATCTTTCATTGAATCTCTTTTGCTATTTGGCACTTCATCCTTTGTATTAAGTAGTACTCCTTGACTATACAAACGCATTATTAATATTCAATTCCTCGATTCCTCATCATTACATAAAAGAAGATGTGAATCGTTCTTTATAAATCCTTTTTGTAAAGTTTGCTCTATAGTCTCTAGAAAATTCAGCAAAAAAAACAATATATATAGTTTAAATAGATATAAGTTTTAAAAAATAATAACATATAGTAATTATCTAAATAAATAAATGAATATAAGTTCAAAAAAAAGTGAAAATACCAAGAATATAAACATACCTCCCATGATATAAATTCTTTTTTACTCTGATTAACACCTGGAGGAGGCTTAGATGGACATCAGTTTGCTTTCCATTGCGATCTAGCTTGTAAAAGTTGATCCACAAATGGTTCCTTCTGTAATGACTTTGCCACCATCAAATTAACCTCTTTAGATATCTCCCTTGAAACTTTTGGAGGACAGTTTACTATAATTTTTGCTTTTCTATATCTAAATTATTGTCGTAATAGTAATGCTACCATAAGAGAATTAACACTTTGCAAAGTTTTTGCTACACTATTTGAATGTTGTCCATATATTATCCAATACTCAAATTTATCAATATCATCATGAGATAAAGTTTGTAGAGGTATTGTAACACTTGGCTCAAAACGCATAACAACTGCAAGAACTTCATTCTCTTTCGGAGCCAAGAAAAAATCATTCAATATTGTACGCACCCAATCTCTGTTTAATTTTTGATATGCATAATTTGATGGTGCTGGAAAACATCTTTTTACATCAATATTAAATATTGGATAATAATCGAAAGCATAGTATTCTTGTTTTTGAAGCAGTAAATCCATCATTTTAGTTTCTTGTGGTTGCACTACTGTATCTTCTTTTTCTTCACTCCTATTATCTAAATGTCGAATTGATACATCTTCATTGTTTTGTACAAACTTTGATGATGATCCTAAATCTTTGTTTGAAGAACCTTGTAGCTTTCGCTTCTTAGATCTCCCAAACACATTTGAGCTTCTCTTCAAAGATTTTGACATTTATGTTAATTTTTTGGCTTCTTTTATAATTTTCACTAATTCTTCTATTGATTGGATCGATCAAATTAAGCCTAATGATCGATCAGACTTTGAGATACTATCTTTCATATCGTCGAAACAAAAAGTCTCCCATGATAAGCAAAACTTATTTGCATTAATATTCTCACCATCTGGAAGCACTTTACACATAAAACACGGTGTGCGTTATGCATTTACATCTTCTTTAACATGAACAATATTACCTATATCACCATATATAGATCTTGCATTTGTCATAAATAAATGTACATCTGCTTTGAAGTTTCCTTCCTCATCATAAGTATCAACAAACCATTTCATGTCTCCTTTATGTGTCAAATCAAAAGATTTCTGAACCTTAATCCTATTTGAAGGAACCTTCATGCCACTTGTTTTTTATAAATTTTCTAGCGAAAATACATTATCGGTAATGTTGGTTTGAAATTCATTCGTGTTTTCCATTGCTCTTGAAAGTCAAACAAATATTTTGGTTTAGATCACATCAACATAATAACAAACAATATCAACATAATAACATCAACTTTCTCATTCATAGTCATCAAATTTATTATCATGAACTTTCCCATTTGTATTCATCAAATTTATTAAAAAACTATTTTTTCTAATTATAAAAATTTAGGTTATAGATTGTTATCAAATTTACGAAGTTTGAGCATCCTAAGTTCGAGCATCTTGTGTTCAAATTTCAATTCAAATTTGAGTTAAAAATACTATTCTTTTTTCTAAAAAAGATAAGAGACTTGAACTTAACTTCGAGTATCACATCATGTGACTCAACAAACTGATACTTGATATGATTCAAAAGCTCGAACTTAAACTTGATGTCCTTTAAAGATTTGATCCTGAGAGGTTCGAACTTAAGTTCGAGCCTCATATAATATATAATCTGAAAGAGGGTTGCACCTAAGAGGCTTGAACTTATTTTTGATCCTCATATCATGTGACCCAACAATCCTAAACTTGATATGGCTAGAAAAGCTGAGAGGCTCAAACTTAATTTCGAGCCTCATATCATGTGACTGAATAACTGATAGTTGATATCGATTCAAAGGCTTGAATTTAAGTTCGAGCTTGATATTATGTGACACATCAAACTCCAAATTCAGAGGCTCGAACTTAAGTTCGAGCCTTACATTTAAGTTCGAGCCTGATATTATGTAACACAACAGACTCAAAATTCAGAGGCTCGAACTTAATTTCGAGCCTTATATCATGCGACAAAACAAACTTGATATCATTTAGAGGTTCAATCATGAGAGGTTCGAACTTAATCATTTAGAGGTTCAATCATGAGAGGTTCGAACTTAAGTTCGAGCCTCATATCATGTATAATCCCAAACTTTATGATTCTAAGGCTCGAACCTGATAAGCTCCAACTTGAGAGGCTCGAACTTAAGACTCGAACTTCAGTGTCGGCCTCACAAGGTCGAACGTGAGAGGCTCGAACTTAAGTTTGAGCCTCATATCATGTGATCCAACAATCATAAACTTGATATGTCTCGAAAAGTTGAGAGACTCGAACCTAGGTTCGAGCCTTCAAAAATTGATTTTAAGGCTTGAACCTGATAAGCACATAAGAGACTGTTCATTTTGACAGGCTCAAACTTAAGTTCGAGCCTCATATCATGTGACCCAACAATGCTAAACTTGATATGGCTGGAAAAGCTGAGAGGTTCGAACTTAAATTCGAGCCTCATATTCATGTATAATCCCAAAATTTATGATTCTAAGCCTCGAATCTGACAAAATCGACCTTCAGAGGCTCGAACCCAAGGCTCGAACCTAAGGCTCGAACTCAAGTTCGAGCCTGATAGGTTTGAACCTGAGAGGCTCCAACTTAAGTTCGAGCCTTATATCATGTGACCCAACAATCATAAACTTGATATGGCTGGAAAAGTTGAGAGGCTCGAACCTAAGTTCGAGCCTCCCAAAATTGAGTTGATTTTGAGGCTCGAACTTAAGGTCAAGCTCTTTGTTCTTTTGCACATAAGACAATGTTCAATTTGACACGCTCAAACCTAAGTTCGAACCTCATATCATGTGACCCAATACTGCTAAACTTGATATGGTTGGAAAAGTTGAGAGGTTCGAACTTAAGTTCGAAGCTCATATTCAAGTATCATCCCAAACTTTATGATTATAAGGCTCGAATTTGACAAACTCGACCTTGAAAGGCTCGAATTTAAGTTTGAGCCTCAAATCATGCGACCCAACAATCCCAACTTGATATGAGTGGAAAAGGTGAGAGGCTCAAACTTAAGTTCGAGCCTCATATCCTGTGTCTCAATAGACTAACTGTTGATATGATTCTAAAGCTCGAACTAAAGTTCAAGCCTAAGAGGGTCGAACCGAAGAGGTTGGAACTGATGTTCAAGCCTTATATCATGTGACCCAACAATCATAAACTTGATATGGCTGGAAAAGTTCCCAAAACTGAGTTGATTTCGAGGCTCGAACTTAAGGTCCAGCCTCTTTGTTCTTTTGCACATAAGACACTCTTCAACTTGATAGGCTCAAACTTAAGTTCGAACCTAATATCATGTGACCCAACATTGCTAAACTTGATGTGGGTGGAAAAGGTGAGAGGCTCGAACTTAGGTTCGAGCCTCATATCATGTGTCCCAATAGACTGATTGTTGATATGATTCTAAGGCTCAAACTAAAGTTCGAGCTTGATAGGGTCAACCCTAAGAGGCTCGAACTTAAGTTCTAGCCTCATATCATGTGACCCAACAATCATAAACTTGATATGTCTGGAAAATTTAAGTGCGAGCCTCCCAAAATTGAATTGATTATGAGGCTCAAACTTAAGTTCGAGCCTCTTTGTTCTTTTGCGCATAAGACATTGTTCAATTTGACAGGCGCAAACTCAAGTTCAAGCCTCATATCATGTGATCCACCATTGCTAAACTTGATATGGGTGGAAAGGGTGAGAGGCTCAAACTTGAGTTCGAGCCTCATATCATGTGTCTCAATAGACTGACTATTGATATGATTCTAAGGCTCCAATTGAAGTTCGAGCCTCACAGGATCGAATCTGAGAGGCTCGACCTTAAGTTTGAGCCTCATATCCTGTGACCCAACAATCATAAACTTGATATGGCTGGAAAAGTTCAGAGGCTCAAACTTAAGTTTGAGCCTCCCAAAATTGAATTGATTCTGAGGCTCATATCATGTGACCCAATATTTCTAAACTTGATATGGTTGGAAAAGCCGAGAGGCTCAAACGTAACTTTGAGCCTTATATCATTTGACTCAATAACTGACAGTTGATATCAATTCAAAAGCTTGAATTTAAATTCGAGCTTGATATCATATATGGTGGTTGGATCCTAAGAGGTTCAAATTTAAGTTCGAGCCTCATATTCATGTATAATCCTAAACTTTATGATTCTAAGACTCAACTAGTCAACCTTGAGAGGCTTGAACTTAAGTTCAAGCCTCAAATCATGTTAACCAACAATCCGAACTTAATATGGGTGGAGAAGGTTAAGTTCGAGCCTCATATCATGTGTCTCAATAGACAAATTGTTGATATGATTCTAAGGCTCGAACTAAAGTTCGTGGCTGACAAGGTCGAACCTGAGAGGCTCGAACTTAAGTTCCAGCCTTATATCATGTGACCCATAAATCATAAACTTGATATGGTTGGAAAAGTTGAGAGGCTCAAATGTAAGTTCGATCCTCCCAAAATTGAATCGATTTTGAGCCTCAAGCTTAAGTTCGAGCCTCTTTGTTCTTTTGCACATAAGACAATGTTCAATTTGATAGGCTCAAACTTAAGTTTGAGCCTCATATCATGTGGTCAAGCATTATTAAACTAGATATGGGTGGAAAAGGTGAGAGGTTCGAACATCACGTGTATCAATAGACTTGCTATTGATATGATTCTAAGGCTTGAACTGAAGTTCAAGCCTCACAGGGTAAAACCTGAGGGGATCGAACTTAAGTTCGAGCCTCATATCATGTGATACAACAATCATAAACTTAATATGGATGGAAAAGTTGAGAGGCTCGAACTTAAGTTTGAGCCTCCTAAAATTGAATTGATTCTAACGCTTGAACTTAAGTTCGAGCCTCTTTGTTCTTTTGCACATAAGACATTGTTCAATCTAACAGGCTCAAATTTAAGTTCGAGCCTCATATATCTTACCCAACATTGCCAAGCTTAATATGGCAGGAAAATATTAGAGGCTCGAACCTAAGTTCAAGCCTCATATCATCTGACTCAATAACTGACAGTTGATATGGATTCAAAAGCTCAAATTTAAATTTGAGGTTGATATTATATATAGAGGTTGGATCTTGAGAGGTTTGAGATTAAGTTTGAGCCTCATATTTATGTATAATCCTTAACTTTATGATTCTAAGGCTCGAACCTGACAAGCTCGACCTTCAGATGCTCTAACGTAAGTACAACCCTCAAATCATGTGACCCAACAATCTGAACTTGATATGGGTGGAAAAGTGAGACTCGAACTTTAGTTCGAGCCTTATATCATGTGTCTCAATAGACTAAGTGTTGATATGATTCTAAGGCTCGAACTGAAGTGAGCCTGACAAGGTTGAACCTGAGAGGCTCGAACTTAAGTTTGAGCCTTATATCATGTGACCTAACAATCATAAACTTGATATGGCTGGAAAAGTTGAGAGGCTCGAACTATTGAATTGATTCTGAGGCTCGAAATTAAGTTGGAGCCTCTTTGTTTATTTGCACATAACACACTGTTCAATTTGACAGGCTCAAACTTAAGTTTGAGCCTCATATTATGTGACCCAAGATTGCTAAACTTGATATGGTTGGAAAAGGTGAGAGGCTCAAACTTAAGCTCAAGTATTGCCGGATGGAACCAGAGAGGCTTGAACTTAAGTTCGAGCCTCATTCCATGTGACCCAACAATCACAAACTCTATATGGCTGGAAAAGTTGAGAGGCTCAACTTAAGTTCGAGCCTCATATCATGTGATTCAATAACTAACTAGTGACACTGATTCAAAGGCTCGAGTTTAAGTCCGAGCCTAATATCATATATAGAGGTTGGATCCTAAGAGGTTTGAACTTAAGTTCGAGCCTCATATTCATGTATAATCCTAAACTTTATGATTCTAACGCTCGAACCTGACAAGCTCGATCTTGAGATGCTTGAACTTAAGTTTGAGCCTCAATCATGTAACCCAACAATCCGAACTTGATATTGGTGGAAAAGGTGAGAGGCTCAAACTTACATTCCAGCCTCATATCATGTGTCTCAATAGAGTGACTGATGATATGATTCTAGGGCTTGAACTGAAGTTCGAGCTTGACAGGGTTGAACTTGGGAGGCTCAAACTTAAGTTCAAGCCTCGTGTCATGTGACCCAACAATCATAAAATTGATATGGCTGGAAAAGTTGAGAGGCTTGACCTTAATTTCGAGCCTTCCAAAATTGAATTGATTTTGAGCCTCGAGCTTGAGTTTAATGTTGTTTGTTCTTTTGCACAGAAGACAGTGTTCAATTTGAGAGGCTCAAACTTAAGTTCGAGCCTCATATTCCAACAATGCTAAACTTGATATGGCTGGAAAAGCTTAGGGGCTCCAACTTAAGTTCAAGCCTCATATCATGTGACTCAATAACTGAGAGTTAATATCGATTCAAAAGCTCAAATTTTAGTTCGAGTATGATATCATATATAGAGGTTAGATCCTAACACGTTCGAACTTAAGTTCGAGCTTCATATTCATGTATAATCCTAAACTTTATGATTCTAAGGCTCGAACTTGACAAGGCTCAAAGCGGACAAGCTCGACCTTGAGAGGCTCGAACTTAAGTTCGAGCCTCAAATCATGTGATTCAACAATCATAAACTTGACATGGCTATGAAAGTTGAGAGGCTCGAAGCCTCCCAAATTCGAATTGATTCTGAGGCTCGAACTTAAGCTCGAGCCTCTTTGTTCTTTTGCACAAAAGACACTCTTCAATTTGACAGGCTCGAACTTAAGTTTGAACCACCTCATATCATGTGACCCAACATTGCTAAACTTGATATGGGTGAAAAAGGTGAGAGGCTCGAACATAAATTAGCGCCTCATATCATGTGTCTCAATAGACTGACTGGCGAAATGATTCTAAGATTTGAACTAAAGTTTGAGCCTGACATGGTCAAACCTGAGAGGCTCAAACTTAAGTTCAATCCTCATATCATGTGACCCAACAATCATAAACTTGATATGGCTGGAAAAGTTGAGAGGCTCGAACTTAAGTTGGAGCCTCCGAAAGTTGAATTGATTCTGAGGCTCGAACTTAAGTTCAAGCCTCTTTGTTCTTTTGCACATAAGAGACTGTTCAATTTGATAGGCTCAAACTTGAGTTCGAGCCTCATATCATGTGATCCAACATTGTTAAACTTGATATGCCTGGAAAAGCTGAGAGGCTCGAACTCCAGTTCGAGCCTCATATCGTTTGATTCAATAACTGACATTTGATATCGATTCAAAGGCTCCAACTTAAGTGCGAGCTTGATATCATATAAAGAGGTTGGATCCTGAGAGGTTTGAACTTAAGTTGGAGCCTCATCTTCATGTATAATCCTAAACTTTATGATTCTATTGCTCGAACTTGACAAGCTCGATTCGAACTTATGATTTTAAGGTCGAACCTGACAAGCGCAACCTTGAGAGGCTCGAACTAAAGTTTGAGCCTGATATCATGTGACCCAACACTGCTAAACTTGATATGGGTGGAAAAAGTGACAGGCTCAGACTTAAGTTCGAGCCTCATCTCATGTGTCTCGATACAGTGACTGTTGATATGATTCTAAGGCTCAAACTGAAGTTCAAGCTTGAGAGGGTTGAACCTGAGAGGCTCGAACTTAAGTTGGAGCCTCATATTATGTGACCCAACAATCATAAACTTGATATGGCTAGAAACGTTGATAGGCTTGAACTTAAGTTCAAGACTTCCAAAATTGAATTGATTCTGAGGCTCAAACTTAAGTTCAAGCCTCTATTTTCTTTTGCACATATAACACTATTCAATTGGAGAGGCTCAAACTTAAGTTCGAGCCTCATATCATGTGACCGAGCAATGCTAAACTTGATATGGTTGAAAAAGCTGAGAGGCTCGACTTTAAGTTCGAGCCTCATATCATGTGACTCAATAACTGACAGCTGATATTCATTCAAAGGCTTGAATTTTAGTTCGAGCTTGATATCATGTATAGAGGTTGGATCCAATGAACTTGAAACTTTGGTCACTCAAACTAGACACCTATAGCTTTAAAATGAGCTATCAAACACTCAATTTGGAGTAGATTTGGGTTGGCAACTCCTTGATACAAAACAGACTACCTGTCCACTCAGTTAGGCTGAAAACTAGACTTCACTAAAACCTGAATAACTCACAAAGCATAAAGAATTTCATAAAACTATTTTAGACAAAGGCAGTACTTGCGATAAGCTTTCCAACGAATGTTTAAACACTAAAATTGGATACATATGTTGAGAGATATGTTTCTCACAAGTAGACTACCCAAAAATGGGTGTGCGGCTGAAAATACTCCTATGAGAGTGAACTGAACGAAATGACTCAAAACAAATGAAATAGCTACAAGGGGACTTCCACGCCTTCTTCCTCAGCATTTGAGTGTCCTCCCTTGCTTCTTTTATAGCCAAGTGACCAAAAACTCTCATGATGAGTTTGAGAGCTCTTCTCCATCATTTCTCCACTACTTTGGACAGCCACTCCTCTTATAGTTCAGTTTTTGGATTTGATTCTCTTTTGGCCTCCACTACTTGCTGAAGTAAATGCTTCTATTTTTCATTTTTGTATTTTCCTTCTACTTGAAGAAAATCCTTTTTGCAAAAGTATATACGAGCTTACGTCTTTATTTTTAACACTCCCCCTCAAGCTCACATGTGAGCTTGCACCTTCAACCATATCCAGCAAGTTGATGTCGTCCTTGAACCTCTTTAGCTTAGAAGCATCTAGGGACTTTGTAAGCATGTCTGCAACCTGGTCATTAGTTCTAATGAACTTTATATCCACATCCTTGCTCAAAACTTTTTCTCGAACATAATGATAATGCACTTCTATGTGCTTGCTTCGTGCATGAAACATTGGATTGTTTGTCAAGTGAATGCTTGACATGTTGTCACCATAAATTGGAATGGTCTCCACCTACACATCAAGATCAGCCAAGAGCTTCTTAATCCACATAGCTTCACAAGTTGCAAAGGCCAAACCTCTATATTCAGCTTCTATAGATGATAGTGCAACAGTAGGTTGCTTCTTTGAGCTCCATGTGATAGGTTTGCTACCTATCATGAACACATAACCTGAAGTGGATCTTCTATCTTCCTTCAAACCAGCCCCATCAGCATCACTGAAGCCTTTTACCTACAATTCTTCATCATATCGATAAAACAGAGCATGATTGACTGTGTGCTTCACATATCTTAGCACTGGTTTGGCTGAATTTAAATGTTCACTTGCTTGCATAAATTGAGAAAGAACTCCAACAATATAACACGAATCTGGTCTTGTGATCGTAGCATAGATCAATGAACCTATAATACTCTTGTATGTAGTTACATCATGTAACTTCTCTCCATCATTTGAGCATAGCTTCACATTTGTGTCCATAGGTTGAGTGAGTGGTTTTCATTCACTCATTCCAAATATGAAAAGAACATCCAACAAGTACTTTCTTTGCATCAAGTAGATGCCATCTTTCCCATAGACTATCTCAATGCCTAAAAAGTATTTCAGCTCACCAAGATCTGAAATTTTAAACTCCTTACCGAGTTTGCTTTTGATCTCTTGTATTCATGTAACATTACTTCCTGTTATGATGAGATCATCAACGTATATGCAAATATATACCTGCTTGTCTTCTTCTTTCTTCATGTAGAGAGAGGGATCTGCATTACTTGGACTATACCCACACCTTGTGAGGTACTCGACCAATCTTTGATTCCAAGCATGTGGTGCTTGCTTCAGCAAAGTTCACCATTGAGAAAAGCATTTTATATGTCAAGTTGGTACAATGGCCATCTCCTTGCTGCACTCACTGCAATCAAGGTTCTAATTGTTCCCATCTTTGCAACCGGGCTGAAAGTCTCTTCATAGTCGATGCCGTGAGTTTGCTTGAATCCTTTTCTTACTAGTCTAGCTTTATGCCTTGCTAGAGAACCATCAGCATTTCTCTTTATTTTAAACACCCATTTATTTAGAACAATCTTCATACCTTCAGCCTTTGGAACTAGCTCCCATGTGTGATTGTCCTTGAGAGCTTTCATCTCTTCTTGCATAGCTTCTTGCCATTCTTTTTGTGTACATGCTTCTTCATATGCATCGGGTTCTTTGTCTTTGACCACCTGTGTCATATATGCAAAATTCTTTGCAATAAAACTATCATAGCTCAGCCTTTCAATTGGATACCTTGCTCTTGAAGACCTTTCATTTCCTTTTGAACATTGCTTCTTCAACCGGTTCAACTTTACCTTTGGTGTGATCACCTCTTCATACTCTTCTTCACTTGCATTTGAATCGCTATTTTGGGCAGCACTTTCAGCTTTAGATCTTTCATAAGCTGATGTTGGTGATGAGGAATGACTCCTTAGCCTCCCTTTCCATGTTGATCTTTCTCCAAGTGATGTAGAAGCTTCTAGGACCTGACATTTGAGTGCTTGTTTGCTGAAATTCTTCTTGGACAAGCACCTCCATCATCTTCGCAATCTTCTTCAAGAATCTTCTCTTTCCATTTGTCTCCAAACCATGGTCTTAGCTCATCAAATACCACATCTCGTGAGACGCATAGCTCCTTTGTCACCGGGTTGTAGCACCTATATCCCTTTTGCTCCGATGAATATCCAATAAAAATACATTTTTCGGACTTTGCCTCCATTTTTGTCCTTAGTTCTTGAGGGATGTGAACATAACACACACATCCAAAAACTTTGAGATGTGTAAGGTCAGGCTTCTTATCAGAATAGACCTCCTCGGGAGTTAGATTATGCACTCCAGCCATTGTGCACTTGTTCATCAAATAAAGGGCCGTACTAGTTGCTTCAGCCCAATAGTTTAGTGGCATCTTCATCTCGTTGAGCATGCATCTTGAAACTTCTGTGATATGTCGATTTTTCCTTTCAGCTATTCCATTTTGTTGAGGTGTGTACCTACATGTAAATTGTCTTTTGATGCCATTTTCATAAAGAAAATCTGAAACTTCTTTGGAGAAATATTATCCTCCTCCATCGGACCTCAAGGTCTTTATGTAGCGTCCTGTTTCCTTTTCTACCTGTGTTTTAAATCTCTTGAACATGGAGAACACATCTGATTTTTGTTTTATGCAAAACATCCATACTTTCCTTGAATGATCATCAATAAAAGTGACAAAATATCTATTACCAGCCACTGATGGTTGTTGTGATGGTCCCCATACATCCATGTGTATCAAGTCGAGGACATTCCTTGCCACACAGTTGCTTTTCTTGAATGGTTGTCGAGTTTGCTTTCCTAGTTGGCATGCTTCACAAAACTCATGTAGTCCGGCATCATTGAATCTTGGAAGACCTCTTACCACTTCATGGTTGCTCATGTCCTTGAGCTTGGGAATGTTGATATGTCCAAACCTTTTGTGCCACAAATCAATTTCAGCAATCCTCTTGTTTCCAAACTGAATATACATCACCTTTCCATGCGGTTGTTGAATGTCCAAAGTGAACATCCTTCCTTCTTTCCTTCCTTGAGCAATGACCTTGAATCCTTCTTTTGGATTCTTTATAAAGCAGCCTTTTTCATTGAACATAACATGATATCCTTTCTCTACCATTTGTCCTACTGAAATCAAATTCTTTGCAATAGTAGGAACATGAAGAACATCAGCTAATACCTTCTTGTCTCCAAGCTTGATATCTCCAACATGCTCAATTGCATGTTGAGTTTCATCGCCGGTCTCCACACATCCTTTTCCACTTGGAGCTTGTAGCTTTGTGAACAAATCTCCTTGGCATGTCATATGGTTGCTACAACCTGAATCTATGAACCATTTTAGGTCATCACTTCTCGAATTGTTGTAGTCATGCTTCATGGCAAGCATGGTTTGCTTGTCTCCTTCACTTGATGTACTCGCATAGTTATTTCGGCTCCTTTGGTTGCCTCCATTCAGCCTTCCATTCTTTTGCCAACAATCATTTGCATAATGTCCTAGTTTACCACAATGATAACATGTTATACCTTTATGAGGATTGTATGAACCTCGACCTCTTCCTCGACCTCTTCCATGTGTGTTTTAGTTTGAGTTGTCCTTGTTGTCCTCCGAGTTGTGTTGGCTGAAATTTTTGTTGTTGTAGCTTCTTCCTCTTCCTCTCGAGCATCCTCTTGAGTTCCTTCCTCTACCTCGTCCTGCATATAATATTTGACTATGGCTGTCCTTACCTTTGTTGCCTTCTACTTGTTGAGCAACCTCTTCAGCCACAAGATTTGGTATAATCTCGTCGAATGTTGGAAGAGGATCTCTATAAAGAATGTTTGTGATCAGGGGCTTCCACTTTTCTTCACTCCTCAAGCCATTGAGGGCTGTTTGGACGATGTCTTCCTCTTCTATCTTGCATCCAATGGATGCTAGCTGATCTCAAAGCTCTTTGATCCTCAATGTATACTCATTAATGCTTTGGTTTGAGCTTTTCTTCATGTTGTTGAGCTCGTTCTTGAGTTGCATCCTCCGAGACCTTGTTCAGGTAGCATACACCTTCTCCAATGCTTCCCAAACTTCTTTGGCTGTTTTTAAGCTTTGCACATGACCAATCATAGTGTTAGAAATAACTAGACTCCATAAACCTTTACCTTTAAGGTATTTATCATTCTATACCTCCAAGATTGAAAATTATCTTTGTCTAACTTCTCAACTTGTTGTCCTAAATCAGCCATTGAAAACTTCCAAGATTGAAGTTTACCTCAAGTATTGTGTGGCGCTCTTCCTTGACTTTACGAAGCTCGCCCTTGATTTGTAGCTTCTCCTTTGCTTCACTTCAGTTCCAATGCTTTGCCTCTTCAAGCTCTAATGCTCTAATACCAATTGTTGGAGAATTCCTCTCCTAATCGCAGTGGAAAGTGTAGAAGACCTTCTCAGGATCAAGACTCTTGCCAACAACTGAACCTTCAAATGAAAACTGGTACCAATTGAAATATCCAATGAGCTTGAAACTTTAATCACTCAAACTAGACACCTATAGATTCAAAATGAGCTATCAAATACTCAATTTCGAGTAGATTTGGGTTGGCAAATCCTTGATACAAAACAGACTACCTATCCACTCAGTTAGGCTGAAAACTGGACTTCACTAAAACCTGAATAACTCACAGAGCATAAAGAATTTTATAAAACTGTTTTAGATAGAACACGTAATCGAGATAAGCTTTCCAACGAATGTTTAAACACTAAAATTGGATACATATGTTGAGAGATATGACTCTCACAAGTAGACTACCCAAAAATGGATGTGCGGCTCAACATACTCTATGAGAGTGAACTGAACGAAATGACTGAAAACAAATGAAATAGCTACAAGGGGAATTCCATGCCTTCTTCCTCAATACTTGATTGTCCTCCCTTGCTTCTTTTATAGCCAAGTGACCAAAAGCTCTCATGATGAGTTTGAGATCTCTTCTCCATCATTTCTCCACTACTTTGGACAGCCACTCCTCTTATAGTTCAGTTTTTGGATTTGATTCTCTTTTGAATGATTCTCTTTTGGCCTCCACTACTTGCTGAAGTAAATGCTTCTATTTTCATTTTTGTATTTTCCTTCTACTTGAAGAAAATCCTTTTTGCAAAAGTATATACGAGCTTACTTCTTTATTTTTAACAGGATCTTGAGAGGTTCGAACTTAATTTTGAGCCTTATATTCATGTATAATCACAAACTTTATGATTCTAAGGCTTGAACCTAACAAGCTTGACCTTGAGAGGCTCGAACTTAAGTTCTATCCTCAATCATGTGACCCAACAATCCTAAGTTGATATGGGTGGAAAAGGTGAGAGGCTTGAACTTAAGTTCGAGCCTCATATTATGTGTCTCACTAGATTGATTGTTGATATGATTCTAAGGCTCCAACTGAAGTTTGAGCCTGAGATGGTCGAACCAAAGAGGTTGGAACTTAAGTTGGAGCCTCATATCATGTGACCCAACAATCATAAACTTGATATGGCTGGAAAGGTTGAGAGGCTCGAACTTAAGTTCGGGCCTCCCCAAATTGAATTGACTCTGAGGCTCGAACTTAAGTTCGATCCTCTTTATTCTTTTGCACATAAGAGACTGTTCAATTTGACGGGCTCAAACTTTAGTTCGAGCATCCTTTGTTCAAATTTCAAAATAGTTTCAGGTTAAGAATACTATTGTAATCTAGCCGATGTGCCTTGTACTCCTAGGCAGATAGCTAGGGTTCAAGTCCCGCCTACGGCTGTATGCCTCAGAGTTCCCTAGGATGTGTGCCTCTACCTTACAAGATCGGGTGTGTATGCCTTTTCAGTTCATTGTACTCTCAAATTAACAAAAAAGAATACTATTGTTTTCACTGGAAAACTAGAGAGGCGCGAGCTTAAGTTCGAGCCTTATATCACAATGAGACTTGATATGTTTCAGAGGTTCAAACTTAAGTTCGAGCGTGATATTATGTGAAAAAATCAAATTAGAGCCTCAAACTATATATTGTGACACAACAAACTTAAACTTCATATACTTTTCTTTTCGTTCGAGAAGCTTAGATGCTCGAACTTAAGCTCGAGCCTTATTTCACGTGATCCAACTAACTGAAAGGAGCTCAATTACATACAAACATACACAAAACAATGTCAGAATAGCACTAGTCCCTAATTTTTAATGGCCCTTATAGTGGATTTAATAATGTATCACCACCTAGTTCAAATGAATCTTTTTTAATAGATCCACATATTTCAAATGACACCCCATAATTCAAATGAATCCACATCATTTAATCTATCTATTACAGATAAGTTTAATTCATTTAATCAACATAATTTAAATGATACCACTTTATTTAATCCATACAATTCAAATGATATCAGTTCAATTAATCCACTGAACTCAAATGATAGCACTTAGTTTAATCCACATAGTTCAAATGAATCCCCAATATTTACTCCACTTAATGTAAATGAATCTATATCATTTAATCCATATAGTTCAACTGAATACAAATTGTTTTCAATATGGTCTCAATCAATCCGTCATCGATATTTTTAAGCCATATCGAGTAAGATTCAAAAATACTCTAGATAGTTCATGTCCGTCTACTCTTTTTGATACATCTCTATCATAAGCTAGTTCTAAAGCATATTTGAACTTGTAAATCCCATTTCTATCAATGGGATAACTACTTTAAATCTATATAATTCAAGAGTTGCAATAGGAGTATCAAAATCGTAAATGTCTCTTGACTTTTGTTAAAAGGTTGGAGGGCTTGTGGGATATACATTTGGGTGCAATCCACCAGTACTTTCGGCTCCGCTCATTTTAGTTGATATTTCCAAATCAGATAGCTTGGAAACATTTTTTTGTGGTAAATATGTTGCTCCACCAAACTCACATAATCCAATACAAACATGCTCAGCTTCAAAATGCAACAAATGTTACTTAGATGGAGATCATTGTGGGAATATACAAGTGTGTAAAAGGATATTGTTGCAACAATCCATTGATTAGCTCCAAATGTTTGTCTTACAGTTGTTATGTCTCCTTCTGTGTCTTTAATACCTCTACTTTGTGGGTACATTTTTCCCAGCACGATCATTGTTTCCCTAATGTGTACAACTTATTATTTAGAAATGTCTTTAGAAATGGTTCCAAATAAGGATGGATTATGACATTTTTGAAGTGATGTAGAATTTGTAATAATCATAATTAATTGAATTAATTTTTGTATGGTTTCAAATTA
>MU263330.1:0-5000 GCA_020310875.1 Ceratopteris richardii
ATTTGAACTTCAAATATATGTCCAATTAGTGATTGTTTCTCCAACAGCTCCCCCTCAATCATTAATTGACATTCTCTGTTCCTTCATATCTTCTTCTTTTCTTTTACTCCTGCCATGCTTTTAAATCTGCTGGTCTTCACACCATCCAAGCTCTTTGTCATTATGTCTGCTAACTGATCTTTAGTAGAAATGTACTCCACTTCAATCTCCTTCTCCATTACCTTTTCTCTGAGAAAATGATATTGTATCTCTATGTGCTTTGTCCTTGCATGAAATACTGGATTTGCTGCAAGATAAAGTGAACTCATATTATCTCCATGTATTGTAGGTGTACCTTGATCAATGCCTAAGCTCTTGAACAATGTCTGCATCCATATGACTTCCTTAGCTGCTTCCACAAGTCCTTTGTACTCTGCTTCAGTTGATGATAATGCTACTGTATGTTGTTTCTTTGAACACCAACTTACAAGCTTATCACCAATGTATATCATGTAACCATGAGTTGATCTTCTGTCATCCTGGTTACCTGCCCAATCTGAATCACTATAGGCTCTCAACTTCAAATCTGATGTAAAAGGATAATATAATCCTTCCTTTATAGTTCCTTTGATATATCTGAGAACTCTTTGACCTGCAATCCAATGTGGGTCCTTTGGACAATGCATGAATTGTGACAAGACTCCCACTGCATAACTAAGATCAGGTCTTGTTAGTGTAGCATAAATCAAACTACCCACAAGAGATTGATACTTCCTCATATCTTTGTAGTCTGCACCATCATATTTACTGAGCTTGTGATTAACTTCAAGTGGAGTTGAAGCTTCTCTGCAATTTTCCATATCAAACTTCTTCAACAAGTTCAGAAGATACCTTTCTTGTGACACATATATGCCATGATCTGTATAAGTGACTTCCATTCCAAGAAAGTATGACAACTTTCCTAGGTCACTGATCTTGAACTCTTTCTCAAGTAATCTCTTTACCTCCTTGATTCCTTCATCTGAAGTACTTGTGATTATAATGTCATCTACATAAATACAAATGTAGATTGTACCTTCCTCTGTTCTTTTGATAAGTAGACTTGAATCTGCTTTTGAACTTTGATATCCAAGATCATTGCGATACTTCACCAGTCTATAGTTCCAAGCTCTTGGAGCTTGCTTCAATCCATACAATGCTCTTCTCAACCTGCAAACAAAATTTGGATACCTGGAATCTATAAACCCTTGAGGTTGTTCCATGTATACCTCATCTAATATGTATCCATTCAAGAATGCATTTTTTATATCCAATTGACTTAGAGTCCATCCTTTTGAAGCTGCAATAGCAATTATTGTTCTTATAGTTGACATCTTAGCTACAGGACTGAATGTCTCATCATAATCTATGCCATAGGTCTAGGCATAGCCTTTCACCACCAATCTAGCTTTGTATCTGGCTATACTTCCATCTGCAAGCTTCTTCACTTTATAAACCCATTTATTTCCAATTACTTTCTTACCATTTGGTTTAGGAACAAGTTCCCATGTCTTGTTCTCCTCCAGTGCATTGAACTCTTCCTTCATTGCTTCTTCCCATTGCTTCTTACCTTTAGCTTCATCATAGTTCTGGGGTTCAATTCATCATCTTTGACCATATATGCATAGTTCTTCTGAGTTATGTAAGAAGTATCATAAGAATACCTTTCTGGTTGTCTTCTAGTCCTGCTTGACCTTCTTGGTTCACATTCTTCATATGTGTATGGATACACCTCTTCATCAAATATAGGAGCTTCTTCATTTCTTCTTGTTAATCCACTTGTGGATGTACTTGCTTGCATATAGTCTTCATCTCTATTTACCTGCACAATTGATTTTCCTTTCTCACATCTTCTTACCTCTTCTTCAAATTCTTCAGCTGTATGACTTTGATCTGCATACCAACTTTTCTGTTCATCAAATGTAACATCTCTAGAAACAATAAATTGTTTGGTTAGAGGATTCCACAATCTGTAACCCATCTGCTTTTCATCATAACCAATGAACACATATTTTTCTGCCTTTGGTTCAAGTTTATGCCTAAGCTGTGATGGCACATAAGCATATGCAATTGATCCAAACACTCTACAATGATCTAGTGTTGGTTTCTTATCCCACCAAGCTTCATATGGAGTCATTCCATTCAGAGCTGCACATGGTAATCTATTCACAAGATATGTAGCTGTATTTACAGCCTCAGCCCAAAGATAATTTGGACAGTTCTTCTCCTTTAGCATAGCTCTAGCAAACTCAACCAAAGTCATGCTCCTTCTTTCTGCTACACCATTTTATTGTGGTGTATACCTGCAAGTTATTTCTCTCTTAATACCTGCATTCCAAAGATAATCATTGAACTCTTGGGAGAAATATTCTCCCCCTCCATCAGACCTCAGTCTCTTAAGCTTTTGACCTGTGACTCTCTCTGCATATGCATGAAAATGCTTGAAAGCTCCAAACACTTCTGATCTTTCCTTCAAAACATATAATGTTATCCATCTTGTAGCATCATCAATGAAAAGAACATAATACCTTGAGCCACTGATAGATCCTTCTTTTGTTGGTCCCCATACATCTGTATGAATGAGCTCAAGTACTCCATCATGTTTGAATCCTTTCTTTTGAAATGGTAACCTGTGTGCTTTTCCCATTTGACATGCTTCACATTTATAAACCATATGTTGACTTTGCACATTTGGTAATCCTAGTACAGACTGATTAGCAACCATAGCTTTAATTCCTCTTTCATTGAAATGACCTAATCTCTTATGCTAGAGATCAAGTTCTATAATCACTGCTTCACCATGTGTGAGCAAAGCTTGACCAATGTTTCCTTGCACTCTTAAAGTAAAGAGTCTACCTTCTTTCTTACCAGAGACAATCTGATTATATCCATTCTCTGGATCTTCCACAAATACTCCTTCATTTGTAAACCTGACTTGAAAACCTTTTTCAACTATCTGTCCCACACTAATCAAGTTTTTAGGTATTGTAGGAACATACAAAACATTGGTTAGCAAATCTGCTCCACTCTTGCATTTCACTTTTCCAATTGAATGTACACTATGTCTTGTATTATCACCAGTTTGAACTGTGTGACTCGAAATACCTTTTTCCAATTCTGACATCAATTCTATGTTTCTTGACAAATGATTAGAACATCCAGAGTCAATGTAAAATACCTTTAGATCTTCTTTATCTGATGTGTTGATTGAGTTCATCATCAATGATGTATGACTTTCATTCTGTGTGTCATTTGCATAGTTGTAGTAGGTGGTGTTGTAGGATTGATTTTGTCCCCAACTTCTTCCTCCACCTCTACCATAGCCTCCTCTTTGACTTTGTCTACCTCTTTGGAAATTACTTTGATATCTTCCACCTCGGCCTCTGCTATTGTTGTTTTGATTCTGGTTTGATCCTTGTTGGTTGTGCCAACAGTCATGAGCCAAATGATTACTCAATCCACAGATCCAGCAAGCCTTCTTGTTGTTATTTTGATTACCTCTTCCTCTTCCAAAACCTCTTGCTCTTCCTCTACCAGTGCCTTTACCTCTTGCATAATAAGCTTGAGAACTAGACTCCTCTTCATCCTTTGCTTTACCTTTATCTCCTTTCTTCTTATTCTTCATGTACATTGCAGAACTTTGTCCTTTATCTCCATCTCCCTTCAAGTCTTAATAGGTGAGCATCAAACCAAGCAACTGGTTCAAATCTGGAACATAATGATTTAATGAAAGTTCTGTTGATAAGACAAAAGGTTTCCACCTTTCATCCCCTCTCAAACCTTCAAGTAGTTGAGCAATCAATCTGTGATCTTCAACATCTTCATCTATGGATCCAAGACTATCTGCTAGATCCTTCATCTTAGTGACATAATCACTAATAATTTGACTTGGCTTCTTCTTGAATGTTGTAAACTCTGACCATAGACTTGCTTTCCGTGCTTTAGTAGTACTTTGGAAATGATACTCCAATGCATTCCATATATCTTCAGATGATTCCAATCCTCTTATGTGTGGTAGCAAATGATCAGAGATTGTATTGTAGATGTATGCTTTTGCACTTGCATCCTTCTTCCGCCAATGCTTTAAAGAATCAAGTTCCTCTTTCTTTGGTCGGCTTTCATCTTCAAATACTGGCTTCTCTTCTTCACCTATTACATATACCATGAGATCCTTACTCATAAGTAAGGCTTCCATTCTCATTACCCATGCGGGGTAATTATCTCTGTCCAGTTTGTCAATGGAGATATGATCTGCCATAGTTCTTTTCTTCTGCTGCAACCTGTGAGCTTAAAGGATAAAGGATAATACCTTTTGAAGTTCTTTGTGTATAAGGATACTTTTGAAGTAACTTTTTGATGCCTTGTGTCTTCAAATGCTTCACCTTTCAAACTTTAATGGAAAACTTTACAAAACTTCTCGTACCTTTGTCGTCTTCTGCTCTCGAGAATCTTTCTGCTCTGATACCACTTGTTGATGTATGAAACACCACAAGAAATGAATTAATGTGACACTAGAACACCTCTATGGTCACCATTAACTCATTGCCACTCCAAACTTTGAGAAATGATAGCCTAAAATGAGAACTTTGCTTCTACAGAAATTCCTAGTCACCGAAATGACATACCTTCCGTATTTTGCTAATTTCTCCTAGCTCAAGTATTATTTCTCCATGAAACTTTATAGGCTGAAACTAGAAGAGTAGAGCTTTCCAACAAGATATCATATGCATCAAACAAATCTCTAGAACTCAAGTTATGGCCTTCACAAGATGACCTTGTATGACCTTCCAAAACTGGAATTTTTTCTTGTTTTAGTAATCCTGGTGTCCAAAAATAAGAAATTCGATGCCTGGCATCGAATGTCAGTCAAGGTCGATGCCAGGCATCGACTTTGAGCTTTTTTAGGCCCTTTTTTTGCACCAAAAATAGCTTCTTTTACACACACATGAAGAAGACCACTTGTATGCTAGAAGTCGATGCCG
>MU263330.1:12500-30000 GCA_020310875.1 Ceratopteris richardii
CTTGATTTCATTCCTCCATAATTCTTCAATTGATGATTGTCATGCACCAACAGCTCCCCCTCAATCATTAATTGAGGTTCTTCTCTATCTTCTTTACTCCAGCCATATCCTTGAATCTTTGTAGTTTTGGTCCATCTAGACTTTTTGTCATCATATCTGCAACTTGATCTTTCGTGGGAGTGTGTATGACTTCAATCTCCTTCTCAATGACCTTCTCTCACAGAAAATGATACTGTATTTCAATATGCTTAGTTCTAGCATGAAATACAGGATTAGCTGCCAAGTATAATGAACTCATATTGTCTCCACAAATAATAGGAGTACTCTGAATCACATCAAAAACTTTCAAAAGTGTCTTTAGCCATATTACCTCTTTTGCAGCTTCCACCATACCTTTATATTCTGCTTCTGTAGATGACAAAGCAACTGTATGTTGCTTCTTGGAACACCATGAAATCAATTTGTCTCCTACATAGCACAAGTATCCATGTGTTGATCTTCTATCATCCACATTACCTGCCCAATCTGCATCACTATATATCTTCACTCTTGTATCAGAAGTAAATCCATAGTACAACCCTTCTCTGAGTGTACCCTTGATGTACCTAAGTACTCTTTGTCCTGCAATCCAATGTTCCTTTCTAGAACAATGCATAAATTGTGAAAGCACACCAACTGCATATGATAAATCAGGCCTTGTCAATGTAGCATAGATCAAGCTACCAACCAAACTTTGATAGAGTTTCATATCTTTGAACTCTTCTCCTCCAAACCTAGACAATTTATGGTTCACTTCCAAAGGTGTAGGTGCAACCCTGCAATCTTCCATTTTAAATTTGGTTAGCAAATTTTTAAGATACCTTTCTTGGGTCACATATACTCCATGTTGAGTATAAGAGATCTCCATTCCCAAGAAGAATGATAGGTTCCCCAAATCACTGATTTTAAACTCTTTCTCCATCTGCTTCTTGATCATTTGTATTCCTTTATCATCTGTTCCTGTAAGTATTATGTCATCAACATAAATACAAACATAAATGAACCCATCTTCACTTGCTTTGACTAGCAAGCTACTATCTGCCTTTGATGCTTGAAATCCAAGATCATTCAAGAATTTCACAAGTCTATAATTCCAAGCCCTTGGGGCTTGCTCTAACCCATACAAAGCTCTCTTGAGCTTACACACATAATTTGGACTCACTTGATCTTTGAACCCATCTGGTTGCTCCATGTAGACTTCATCTGAAATGTAACCATTCAAGAAAGCATTTTTGACATCTAATTGAGATAACTTCCAACCTTTGCAAGCAACAATTGCTATGAGTGTCCTGATGGTTGTCATCTTTGCCACAGGACTATAAGTCTCATCATAATCTACTCCATATGTCTGTGCATATCCTTTCACAACAAGTCTAGCTTTGTACCTAGACACACTTCCATCTGCAAATCTTTTAGTCTTGTAAACCCACTTACAACCAATGATTTTCTGACTATTAGGTTTAGGAACCAAATCCCATGTTGATTCTCTATCAATGCATCATACTCCTCTTGCATAGCATCTTCCCAATTCTTCTTCCCTTTGGCCTCTTCATATGTAGAAGGGTCTTCATCTGCTTTTACCAAATAAGCATAATCTTTAGTAGTTAAGAATGAAGTGTCATAGCTATACCTTGTAGGTTGCCATTTGTGCCTAGATGACCTTCTAACTTCTGCACTTCTTGAAGTTTTTGGTTCATCACATTCTGGATCAAACCTTGGCCTCTCTTCAACTTCAACCTGCACTTCATTGTTCTCACTTTCATCAAGTAATTGAATCTTTGCTTTACCTTTTCTTTGATCCACTACTTCTTCATCATCTGCATGTATATTATATTTACCTGCATACCAAGTACCTTGCTCATCAAATGTAACATCCTTGGATACAATAAATTGCTTTGTGGATGGACTCCACAACCTGTATCCCATTTGCTTATCATCATAGCCAATGAAAACATATTTTTCTGCCTTAGGCTCCAACTTATGCCTCAATTGAGATGGCACATATGCATATGCCAAGCATCCAAATATTCTGCAATGATCTAAGGTAGGTTTCTTACCCCACCAAGCTTCATATGGTGTCATGCCCTGCAAAGCTTTACAAGGCAATCTATTGACCAAGTATGTAGCTGTATTTACAGCCTCTGCCCACAAATAATTTGGACAATTCTTCTCTTTCATCATGGACCTTGCAAACTCAACAAGAGTCCTATTTCTTCTTTCTGCTACCCCATTTTGTTGAGGAGAATACCTGCAAGTAACTTCTCTCTTTATACCTGCATTCCACAAATAATCATTGAACTCATTTGAAAAATACTCTCCCCCTCCATCTGACCTTAGTCTCTTTAATTTTTGACCTGTAATCCTTTCTGCATATGCATGATAGTGTTTAAATGTATTAAACACTTCTGACTTTTCTTTAATCACATAAATTGTGATCCACCTGGTAGCATCATCAACATATATGACATAATATCTTGAACCATTTATACTAAAGTCCTTTGAAGGACCCCACACATCTGTATGCACCAATTCAAGTCTTTCTGAATACATAAATCCATGCTTGGAATAGGATTGCTTATGAGCCTTACCTAATTGACATGCCTCACATCTGTATGTCATGTGTTGACCTGCAATGTTAGGCAATCCAAGCACTGAATCATTGTTAATCATTTCTTTAATACCTCTTTCATTAAAGTGTCCAAGTCTTTTGTGCCAAAGATCCAATTCTGACACCTTTTGCTCTCCATATGTGAACATAGCATGTCCAACATTTCCTTGTACCTTCAATGTGAAAAGCCTTCCTTCTTTCTTTCCTGCAATAATTTGTTTATACCCTTGACTAGGGTCTTCCACATAAACTCCATCATTGGTAAACCTTACCTCATATCCTTTTTCCACAATTTGACCTACACTGATCAAATTCTTTGGAATTGTGGGAACATAAAGAACCTTACTCAGAAGAGTGCTCCCATCCTTAGCTTTGACTGAACCAATTGACTTTACCTTATGCTTTGTATTATCACCTGTCTGAACTGTATGATTAATTGCATTATGATCTAGGTCAGTCATCAAAGCAATATTTCCACTCAAATGATTACTACATCCTGAATCAATATAAAACACTCTCATGTCCTCATGTGAGGTTTCACAAGTATTCATAATGAGAGTCGAGTCCTCTTTTTGATCTGATGCATAGTTGTAGTAGGTGCTATTATAGGATTGATTTTGGAAGCTTCTTCCTCCACCTCTTCCAAAAGAATTCCTACCACCTCTACCTCTGAAGTTTCCTCTCTGAAATCTACCACCTCTTGCTCTTTGATTAAAGTTCTGATAATTACCATTGTTTTGATTATTATGCCAACAATCATGAGATAGATGATTGGTCTTACCACATATCCAACAAGCTCTTGCATTCTCTTTGTTGTTTCTGCCTCTTCCTCTACTTCTGCCACTTCCTTTTCCTCTTATGAAATTTGCTTGGTTTGATGTACCTTCTTCTTCACCTGATTGTTGTTTCCCTTTGTTAGCTTTCTTCTTGTCTTTAGAATACATTGCATGACCTGTACTCTTATCAACATCTCCTTTGACATCATTCTCAAAAGTTAGCATATGACCTAACAATTGATTCAAATCAGGAGTAAAGTGATCTAATGAAAGTTCTGTAGATAAAATGAAGGGCTTCCACTTCTCATCTCCTCTTAGCCCTGTGAGTATTTGTCTTACCAATTTGTCTTCTTCAATGTCTTCATCCACTGCACCTAGAGAGTCTGCAATGTCCTTCATCTTTGTCACATAATCAGAGATTGATTGTGAGGCCTTCTTCTTAAAAGTAGTAAACTCTGCCCATAGTGAAGCTTTCCTTGATTTGGTTGTATTTTGGAAATGCTCTTCCAAAGCATTCCAAATGTCACATGCACTTTCAAGTCCTCTAATGTGAGGAAGCAAATAGTCATTGACTGCCATGTAGATGATACTTCTTGCTTGAGCATCCTTCTTCATCCAATTCTTCAAATCTGCAAGCTCCTCCCTAGTTGGAACACTAGGATCTCTGAATTCTGGCTTTTCTTCATCTCCTATGATGTATCCTATCAGATCTTTGCTCATAAGACGAGCTTCCATCCTCATAGACCATGCAGGATAGTTCTCTCTATCCAGCTTCTCAATTTGGAGACTATCTCCCATCCTTGCTTCACCTGTATTTCCAAATCTTTAACCTTTACAGATAATGAATGTACCTTTACTTCGAATGTTGCTCCTTCTGATCCTTTTGATACTCTTTGTATGTCTTCCTTCAATCTTTCTTCACACTTTAACCTTTTGCACCTTCGAGATGTAAAGATTTGTATTTCTGCAGTAGTTGGAGTCTCCTTCACTTCAATTTTGACACAACCTGCTCTGATACCACTGATGGAGAGTGTTAATCTCCAAAAGAACAAGTTAACCTTGAATTTAGATCACCTCTATATCAAGATTAACCTTAGACTCCACCAAACTTAGAGAACTTTCACCAATTTATCAGAAAATTGATTATTCTGAAAAATTCAGCTTCTTCAGAAAAGTCTGCTGCAGATTAATCACTCATTGACTAATCAATCCTGTAAAGTTTTTGATAAGACTTTGCACAACACTTCGCCTTAAGGTTGCGCAACTTTGCCAAGTTAAATCTCTCAAAAAGATTGAGTACATACTGAGAAATGTGTGAAACACTTTACCTATGTCTGAAAGAGCTTCTCTGCAATGGTGACTTTGACACCTGCAACTTCTTAGCACTGGTTCTCCCAAAGTAAATCCCGTTTGATCAAGATCTTTTAGCCATAGATGGCTTACCTTCCAACTTAGATTTTAAGCCCTCACTTGTGTAAAACTTTACACTGTGGACTGAGCAATGATCATTTCATTGAAGATGAAATGTGCGCCAGATTTTACGACTCTTAGAACATTCTTACATATGAATGTTCCTAATCAAAATTCTCTCAGCCTGATTTCAATTAACCTCTCAAATTCTAGCCATAGATAGATTAGCTATGGACTTAGACACGTGCAGAAGGATTTCTCAAAAGATTAAACACAGAAGGAGCAGACTGCTAAACATCGGGCGCAAGTTTCTCGATTTCTTCAGAAAATTTACATACAAGTGAGGATAGATGATTCACTCACTTTCAATGTGTCTAATGACACTAATTTCTCTCTCCCTATTCTCTAATCTTCTTCTGCTCTCTTTGCCCGACATTTTCCAACATATTTATATATGAATATATACAAGTGTATGACTAAACAAAGATATAAGTCAGCTAATGTACATATGTGTACATATCTTTGGATTTTCTAAACATGTCCTTCATTCAACCATCTGACTTTGTTTTCTTCTTGACTCCTTGATTTCATTCCTCCATAATTCTTAAATTGATGATTGTCATGCACCAACAATAGATAGATAGATAGATAGATAGATAGATAGATAGATAGATAGATAGATAGATAGATAGATAGATAGATAGATAGATAGATAGATAGATAGATAGATAGATAGATTTATAGATATATAGATAGATAGATAGATACATAGATAGATAGATAGATAGATAGATAGATAGATAGATCCATAGATAGATGGATAGATAGATAGATAGATAGATAGATAGATAGATAGATAGATAGATAGATAGATAGATAGATAGATAGATAGATAGACAAAGAGATAGATAGATAGATAAATAGATAGATAGATAGATAGATAGATAGATAGATAGATAGATAGATAGATAGATAGATAGATAGATAGATAGATAGATAGATAGATAGATAGATAGATAGATAGATAACTAGATAGATAGGTAGATAGATAGATAGATAGATAGATAGATAGATAGATAGATAGATAGATAGATAGATAGATAGATAGATAGATAGGTAGATAGATAGAAAGAAAGAAAGAAAGAAAGAAAGAAAGAAAGAAAGAAAGATAGATAGATAGATAGATAGATAGATAGATAGATAGATAGATAGATAGATAGATAGATAGATAGATAGATAGATAGATAGATAGATAGATAGATAGATAGCTAGCTAGATAGATAGATAGACAAGAAGATAGATAGATAGATACATACATAGATAGATAGATAGATAGATAGATAGATAGATAGATAGATAGATAGATAGATAGATAGATAGATAGATAGATAGATAGATAGATAGATAGATAGATAGATAGATAGATAGATAGATAGATAGATAGATAGATAGATAGATAGATAGATAGATAGATAGATAGATAGATAGATAGATAGATAGATAGATAGATAGATAGATAGATAGATAGATAGATAGATAGATAGATAGATATGTTGAGAGTGATGGATGGATGCACTCAGGAAATCAGTTGGTGCTGCAAATACTGCTTCACACCTGCCCTCCTTTCTCTTCAGATATACTTAGGAGACTCCTTGAGCTTCCAAATGACACCAAGAAACTATATATGTGCTTTACAAAATGATTGTGTAATGACCAAATCAAAACAGATGATTTTGAACCTTCACAAGTTCAAAAACTTTCTATTCCTGTAATGACACCTGCTCAGTCTTAAGCTTAGTGTGTCCAGCACACTTACAATTGGATCAATTCCTTCTGGGAGTATTAAATTCACTTAACAAGCTACCATTAGCAAGTTAAATAACTCCAATTAACAAACTATGCATTGAGAATGATCTTTAGCAAAATCAGAGATACCCCCGACTTTTTAGGGACTACTCAGAAAAATACCAGTGACTGCCTCGACTGCAATTTCTCCCAAATGGCTGAATGGAATGCTTTGCAACTTTGTATGCTTGTAGTAGACTTTGAGCTGGTTCCAATGAGCTATAGATCACTTGATTTGGTTCAGTAGATCCAGAGATATGCCCTGATGAAGTTGATAGACTTGGAGTAGGAAGTTCAGAAAAAAACAGAGATGATGAATGTATACTTCTATTGATAAATGTGTTTGTACAATCTCATTAGCTTGACAAGCATAGCTAAATGAGGTATTGTGGTGTTGGCAATAGAGTAGCCTTCACACACAATGAATTACAATGGAACATATGCCTCGGGGAGTGAGCTAGAGTGTCTATCTGTCCCGCGACTTTTTACTTCATCTTTTATAGAAGTTTTGAGATCATTTGAATTTGAATTTCAAACTTAGGCTCCCTTGAATCTCTCCTCTAAAGTAGAGAGATATTCTCTCCATCTCAACATTCAAATTTCCACGACTAATGAGGTAGGTGGATGACTTTAAGTGGTTACAAACAAATGACAAGTCACTTAGACTTTTACAAGGGGTAAAGAGGTAAGAACATATAATCATATGTTCATGTGAGCCTTGCTTTAAGTGAAGCCTTGATAATCCTTTATCCATGCTAATCTTCAATGAGTCCAAGGTTCCAAGCCAATGTGTGTAGGCTTGTCTAGCACCAACAGCTCCCCCTCAAGCCAAACACTTTGGCTTAAGTCTTCTCTTTCATTCTTCAATCACTTCCTGCAATCCAATCATAGTTTTGAATCTGCATAACTTGTTTCCATCCAATGCCTTTGTAAGTAAATCTGCACATTGCATATTAGTAGATACATATGTCAATTGTATATCTTTACTTAGCAATTTCTCTCTCACATAGTGGTAATGAACCTCTATGTGTTTTGTTCTGGCATGATAAATTGGATTTGCTGCAAGGTGAAGAGAGCTAGTGTTGTCTCCAAAGATAATAGGTGGTCTTGTGAATAGACCTAACTCTGTATATAGAAGTTTCAACCAGATAGCTTCTTGAGTTGCATTGGCAAGCCCTCTATACTCTGCTTCAGTGGATGACAATGCCACTGTAGGTTGCTTCTTGGCTGACCAAGAAATGGGCTTATCTCCTGCAAAACAAATATATCCTGAGGTGCTTCTCCTATCATCCTTGCATCCTGCCCAATCTGCATCTGAGTAAACCTTTATGTCAATATCTGATGTAAAAGGAAAATACAAACAATGACTTTGTGTTCCCTTCAAATACTTCATGATCTTCTTTGCTGCCTCTAGGTGAGGTACCCTTGGTTTGTGCATGAATTGACTAAGCACACTTACTCCATATGCTATGTCAATTCTTGTCAAGGTAGCATAGTTTAAGCTACCTACCATACTTTGGTATCCTGTAATGTCTTTGATTTCTTCTCCTTCATGAGCACTTAGCTTTTGGTTAACCTCCATTGGAGTAGTAGATACCTTAGCATCCTGCAAACCAAACTTTTTGACCATATCCTGTACATACTTCTTTTGAGTGATGTAGATACCTGAGTTTGTGTAGATCAATTCAAGACCTAAGAAGTACTTTAATAGTCCAAGATCACTGATCTTGAATTCTTTCATCATCTGTCCTTTGATGTGTCTAATCCCATTGACATCATTACCTGTAATGATGATGTCATCAACATAAACACATAAGTAGATTACCTCTGTACTACTTCTCTTTATGAATAGAGAAGTGTCTGCTTTGCTCATCACAAATCCTTGGTCTTGGAGGTAGGTGGTCAATCTGTAATTCCATGCTCTAGGTGCCTGCTTCAAACCATACAGAGCCTTCTTCAATTTACAAACATAATGTACCTTTTTTGGATCTTCATAGCCAGGTGGTTGTGACATGTAGACTTCTTCAGATATCCATCCATTCAAGAATGCATTCTTCACATCCAATTGGTACATGTTCCAATTCTTGGATGCAGCTACACTCACCAAAACTCTGATAGTTGGCATCTTGGCCACAGGAGAAAATGTCTCCTCATAATCAATGCCTTGGGTTTGTGCAAAACCCTTGGCTACCAACCTAGCTTTGTACCTGTTAATTGTTCCATCTGAATTCTTCTTTAATTTGTAGATCCATCTGGATCCTATTACCTTCATAGAGTCCTTCTTGGGTACCAAGTCCCAAGTATCACTCTCTTTGAGAGCTTCTATCTCCTCATCCATGGCTTCTCTCCATTCTGGCTTTGTAATTGCTTCTTCAAAGGTACCTGGTTCTTCATTCAACAAGTCTTTTGCAAGATATACAGAATGTTTAGTTACAAGTGATGTGTCATACCCAAATCTGATAGGCTTCTTCTTCTCTCTCTGAGATCTTCTCATTGCTTGAGTAGAAGTTTCTGGCTTATCCTCTAATTGCTTCATCTTCATCTTTCCTTTGGATTTCCAAGCTTTGAACTCTTCAAGATTTATTGTATCATCATCTGAGCTTGAGTCTTCTTGCTGAGTTGGCTCTTCCTTGGTAAGCTTTGGAAAATCTTCTTCCATGTCATAGGGTAAACTCACTTTCCTGCATTCATTCTCATACCATGAGTCATTCTCATCAAATATGACATCTCTGCTTACCTTGAACCCTTTGTTTGTGGGGTTGTAGAATCTGTATCCCTTTTGGTTCAAATCATAACCAATGAAGATACATTTTTCAGCCTTAGGATCTAGCTTTCCTCTTACCTGTGAGGGAATATGCACATATGCTACACACCCAAAAATTTTGCAATGATCCAGAGAGGGTCTCTTACCATGCCATGCTTCATATGGTGTCATGCCATCAAGTGATTTGGATGGCAACCTATTGATGAGATAAGTGGCAGTGGATACACTCTCTGCCCATAGGTAATTTGGCAACTTTTTCTCATTGAGCATAGACCTAGCTGTTTCTACTATAAGTCTATTCCTTCTTTCTGCTACCCCATTTTGTTCAGGTGAGTACCTTGTAGTGATCTCCCTTTTGATGCCTCTTTTCTGCAAGAAATCTTCAAACTCATTGGAGAAGTACTCTCCTCCACCATCTGACCTTAGCCTCTTCAAGCTTCTACCTGTTTGATTCTCAACAAGTGCAAGATACCTCTTGAAACAATTAAACACTTCATCTTTATGCTTCTTAAAGTATAAAATGGTCCACCTGCTATAGTCATCAATGAAAGACACATAATATCTTGAACCAGAAATGGAAGGGTCCTTGCTAGGTCCCCAAACATCTGTGTGTACCAAGTCTAGGTAGTCTTCATGCATGAAACCTTTCCTTGAGTAGGGTAATCTGTGAGACTTACCAAATTGACATGATCCACATTTGTAAATCATGTGTTGCTTGGATACATTAGGTATCCCAAGCACACATTGATCCATGCACATTTGCTTAAGAGTTCTTTCTCCTATGTGCCCTAATCTCTTATGCCATATCTCTAACTCTGAAAGTGTCTGATCCTTGTAATTATACAAAGCAATGTTTTTTGTATCTTCTAGCTCAAATGTAAATAATCTACCTGATTTCTCCCCTTTGGCTATCCTTCTGAATCCTTGTTTTGGGTCCTCCACATATGCTCCATGTTGTGTGAATCTGACCTGCAAACCTTTCTCCACAATCTGACCAACACTCATTAAATTCTTAGTTATTGTTGGTACATAGAGTACTCTGCTTAATAGGTTCTGATTGCCATCACATGTCTTCACATTCCCAACTTTGACAACAGAGTGTTTAGTGTCATCACCTGTTTGTACCTGATGTTTGCCCTTGGGCTCTTCCAAATCAGAAAGTAGTGCCACATTGCCAGCTACATGGTTAGAACATCCTGAGTCAATGTAAAATAAATGATCATCATTTGTACCTATCTTGGAGGTCATGTTCATGATCAATAAGGAGTCATCCTGCTCCTTTGTGTAGTTGTTGTAGTCTCTTCTATTTCTGAATCCACCTTGGTAGCTTCCATTGTGGTTGTTGTTGTAGTTGTTGTTGTATTGGTTGTTGTACCCATTGTAGCTTTGATGTTGGTTGAATCTGCCTCTTCCTTGAGAGTATCCACCTCTTGAGTAGCCTCTTCCTCTCTGATTTTTGTAGTTCTTGTAGCATTCATCTGTGGTATGATTGGACAATCCACAGATGTTACATGGTGATGAGTTGTAGGGTCTCCCCCTACCTGACTTACCTCCTCTGCCTCTTCCTCTAGATGACATACCTCTCCCTGCATAATTAGCTTGAGAGGTAGAGCCCTCTTCATCCTGTTTCTTCTTGCCTTTATCTTTAACTTTCTTATCAGTATAGAGAGCAGAGGGGTTATTACCTTTTGATTGATCTCCAGCTTTGGTGAACTTTGCTTCATGTGTAAATAGTTGGCCCATGAGTGTTGTGAGATCAGGGGTATGCATGTCCATGTAGAGGTCCATTGCAGTGGTGAAACTTTCCCACTTATCATCTGCCTTGAGTCCATTTGTCACTTGCGTGACTATTTGCTCTTCTTCAATTTCCTCTCCAATGCTTGCTAGTTGGTCTGCCACATCTTTGATCTTTGTCACATACTCTGAGACTGATTGCTTGGGCTGCTTCCTAAGGGTTGTGAACTCAATCCATAATTGGTTCTTCCTAGCCCTTGTGTTGGAAGAAAAATAGTTTGACAAGGTTTCCCAAGTCTCTTGGGAAGTCTTACAATTCCTTACATGTGGTAAAAGAAAATCAGATATAGAGTTTAAGAGATAAGACCTTGCCAAAGCATCCTTTGCACACCATTGGTTGAGTCTTTCATGTTCATCCTTTGTAGGTAGTCCTCTAGTCTTGAATGAGGGCAACTCCTCATCTCCTGATATGTATCCAAATAGACTTCTCCCTTGTAGATAGGTCTTCATTCTCAATGACCAAGCCTGGTAATTATTTCTGTCCAATTTGTCAATGAAGGAAGGGAAACCATCACCCATGTTTACCTTCTTTGCTCTGATACCACTATTGAGAGTGATGGATGGATGCACTCAGGAAATCAGTTGGTGCTGCAAATCCTGCTTACACCTACCCTCCTTTCTCTTCAGATATACTTAGGAGACTCCTTGAGCTTCCAAATGACACCAAGAAACTATATATGTGCTTTACAAAATGATTGTGTAATGACCAAATCAAAACAGATGATTTTGAACCTTCACAAGTTCAAAAACTTTCTATTCCTGTAATGACACCTGCTCAGTCTTAAGCTTAGTGTGTCCAGCACACTTACAATTGGATCAATTCCTTCTGGGAGTATTAAATTAACTTAACAAGCTACCATTAGCAAGTTAAATCACTCCAATTAACAAACTATGCATTGAGAATGATCTTTAGCAAAATCAGAGATACCCTCGACTTTTTAGGGACTACTCAGAAAAATACTAGTGACTGCCTCGACTGCAATTTCTCCCAAATGGCTGAATGGAATGCTTAGAAATTTTGTATGCTTGTAGTAGACTTTGAGCTGGTTCCAATGAGCTATAGATCACTTGATTTGGTTCAGTAGATCCAGAGATATGCCCTGATGAAGTTGACAGACTTGGAGTAGGAAGTTCAGAAAAAAACAGAGATGATGAATGTATACTTCTATTGATAAATGTGTTTGTACAATCTCATTAGCTTGACAAGCATAGCTAAATGAGGTATTGTGGTGTTGGCAATAGAGTAGCCTTCACACACAATGAATTACAATGGAACATATGCCTCGGGGAGTGAGCTAGAGTGTCTATCTGTCCCGCGACTTTTTACTTCATCTTTTATAGAAGTTTTGAGATCATTTGAAATTGAATTTCAAACTTAGGCTCCCTTGAATCTCTCCTCTAAAGTAGAGAGATATTCTCTCCATCTCAACATTCAAATTTCCACGACTAATGAGGTAGGTGGATGACTTTAAGTGGTTACAAACACATGACAAGTCACTTAGACTTTTACAAGGGGTAAAGAGGTAAGAACATATAATCATATGTTCATGTGAGCCTTGCTTTAAGTGAAGCCTTGATAATCCTTTATCCATGCTAATCTTCAATGAGTCCAAGGTTCCAAGCCAATGTGTGTAGGCTTGTCTAGCACCAACAAGATAGATAGATAGATAGATAGATAGATAGATAGATAGATAGATAGATAGATAGATAGATAGATAGATAGATAGATAGATAGATAGATAGATAGATAGATAGATAGATAGATAGATAGATAGATAGATAGATAGATAGATAGATAGATAGATAGATAGATAGTTAGATAGATAGATAGATAAATAGATAGATAGATAGATAGACAGACAGACAGACAGACAGACAGACAGATAGATAGATAGATAGATAGATAGATAGATAGATAGATAGATAGATAGATAGATAGATAGATAGATAGATAGATAGATAGATAGATAGATAGATAGATAGATAGATAGATAGATAGATAGATAGATAGATAGATAGATAGATAGATAGATAGATAGATAGATAGATAGATAGATAGATAGATAGATAGATAGATAGATAGATAGATAGATAGATAGATAGATAGATAGATAGATAGATAGATAGATAGACAGATAGATAGATAGATAGATAGATAGATAGATAGATAGATAGATAGATAGATAGATAGATAGATAGATAGATAGATAGATAGATAGATAGATAGATAGATAGATAGATAGATAGATAGATAGATAGATAGATAGATAGATAGATTAGATAGATAGATAGATAGATAGATAGATAGATAGATAGATAGATAGATAGATAGATAGATAGATAGATAGATAGATAGATAGATAGATAGATAGATAGATAGATAGATAGATAGATAGATAGATAGATAGATAGATAGATAGATAGATAGATAGATAGATAGATAGATAGATAGATAGATAGATAGATAGATAGATAGATAGATAGATAGATAGATAGATAGATAGATAGATAGATAGATAGATAGATAGATATAGATAGATATAGATAGATAGATAGATAGATAGATAGATAGATAGATAGATAGATAGATAGATAGATAGTAGGATAGATAGATAGATAGATAGATAGATAGATAGATAGATAGATAGATAGATAGATAGATAGATAGATAGATAGATAGATAGAAGATAGATAGATAGATAGATAGATAGATAGATAGATAGATAGATAGATAGATAGATAGATAGATAGATAGATAGATAGATAGATAGATAGATAGATAGATAGATAGATAGATAGATAGATAGATAGATAGATAGATAGATAGATAGATAGATAGATAGATAGATAGATAGATAGATAGATAGATAGATAGATAGATAGATAGATAGATAGATAGATAGATAGATAGATAGATAGATAGATAGATAGATAGATAGATAGATAGATAGATAGATAGATAGATAGATAGATAGATAGATAGATAGATAGATAGATAGATAGATAGATAGATAGACAGATAGATAGATAGATAGATAGATAGATAGATAGATAGATAGATAGATAGATAGATAGATAGATAGATAGATAGATAGATAGATAGATAGATAGATAGATAGATAGATAGACAGATAGATAGATAGATAGATAGATAGATAGATAGATAGATAGATAGATAGATAGATAGATAGATAGATAGATAGATAGATATATAGATAGATAGATAGATAGATAGAATGTTGTAAATTGGAATATCACTCTTGTAAAGTGTTGTTGTACTCTTCTAGTATGATGACTCTTGCATGTACACATTGGGACTCCTGAGTAATGATGGTGTTGTATTCTTCCAATTGTTGATATTAATGTCATAACTGAGTTGTTCACTGAATCATTGAGTCAAATGGATTATGTATAGGTATGGATGTATTAAAAAGCATTAGAAGTGCAGGGGGAAGGGAAGTGGGAATGAGCATTGTGAATGCAGTGCACGATGGTTTTATAGGTTCAAGTGAGGTTGGCAGTGGGGGAGTGGGAGATTTTAGAAGTGTAGGGGGAGAGGGTGGTGCCATAGTTTGAGAAAGATCCATGGGGTTGGATTGTTTTGTGCATGCTTTTTCCACCATATAAATCGGGATGGTAGGTCCCATGCTTATGGTGTCTATGAATAGTGAAGGTGTTGTGATGGGATAAGGGCCCTTTGATTGTTATGGGACTCGAAGCATGGTTTCTACAAAGGATGCCCAAAATGGTGATAGGGTGATTGTTGGAGGATGAGGTTGATTCGTGGATGAAATTATGGAAGAATGTGGATCCATAATAAGAGGCACATGGGTGATTAGAAATGCCAGAAATTTGAGAAGTCCTTCTGTTGGATGTGGGTTTCCTATGAAAATGTGTTTGAATGGGTGGATTAATGTATGCTTAAGGGCTTCTGAGGAAGTAGTGTACAATGGCTTAGTGATGGAAGATAAAATTTTTGCATGGGAGACTAGGGTGTGAAAACTGAAGGGCGGTGTTGATGTGGTGGCTTTAGTGGTAGTTACTACTATTTCGATATGAGGTGGGGAATGGGGTGGGTGTTGAAAATTGGCTCTTTTGCTTGAGTGTCTCCAATGACTATGGTTTTAGTTGCTTTGGTTGAGGGTGGGGATGGAGGATGTGGGGGCAACATACATGATGTTTGGACGAGGTTTCAATAGTTAGATCCATTGTTGCTAGTAAAGTTGTTTCCTAAACTGTGACTACTTCCCTTTGAGATATAGCTATCTGAATATTGTTTCTAGGTTGTGGTCTTGTGTCAATGCACCACCAATCATATTGAGGTCGTGGTATTTGCAACATTGTATGTATGGCTTCAACCACTCATGGGGTCTCTAACATGAGCTGCAAGGTCTGAATGAAAGCCAAGTCCACACCTTCTTCATTCAAAATCTCATTAAGTAATAGTTGACCTATGTGGAACGAAATTCTATCTCTTTCTTGTACACTCAATGTAGTGTCATATAAGCATTGAATTTGTGTTCTGTAGGCTAGATCTCCTTCAATATCTTCTTCCTCTTGATCTTATTCATCATCCTCCTCCTCTTATTCTTCCTCTTATTATTGCTCAACTTATTCTTCTTTGTGTTGCTGATGATTGCATCCTTCTTCTTCTTCCGATTCAAGGTTTACCTCTTTCAGCATTTCTTTGAAGTTGACATTGCCTAATTCTTCTACTACAATTCCATCAAGAAATTCTAAGTGCACTGGTACTAGTGGAAATAGTAATTGATGTCTATCAGTACTTCCCCTTGGTAGTGTGAGTGTAAAGGGGCGTACAATGTGTTCTAGTGCTGAAGAGATATCTAAAGTCAAGGCGGATCCTCTAGGTTGAGCACACATGATTTATCCTCTCATTCTCGTGGATGGTAGTGTAGAGGCCTTTCTGCTTTTAAACTATTGAACTTGGTTCCAAAAGAGGTCCCACTAAATCGGTATGTCATATGAAAGGCACCCATGGATGATGCACATGAGCAAAGCATGTCTTGCGTGGCCATCTTTTGATCAATGATCTACGTGAATTAGATCATTTGTTTTTGAGCTCCTTGAATTTGATCAATGATCTAGTGTGGGAGAGTGATGGGTATATTCTAAGTGTCTGCTAAATACAAGCAAAACCATACTTTTTCATGCAAATGTGTAAACATATCCAGCCTCAAAAAGGCAAAATGTTGCATTCAAATGCAAAGGTGGACAACAATGTTGGGGGTCATTGCTACCATGACGTTAGGCTTGTTAAATTCTTATTCTCTATGTCATGAAGTACTAAGCCTTCCTTCTTTCTGTGGATGTGTATATCGTGCATATCTAAAGCTTTTTGAACTAGGTTGTTGGTCACACGAAATCTCTTCAACTTGTTTCCATGTAGTAACGATAGTATCACAAAGGTACTAGATGCTCTAGCATCCTTCTTAGGCTACAACATATTTATGAGGTAGTAGAAATGCACAACATCCCGTTTGAAAAGTCTGGCATCGAAGTATTCTAGTAGCCTAGCCTTGTGCCATACTTGTTGAAGTTCCTTTGCATTTTGCAAGTGCTCAAACTCTCTTGCGAAGAAGTGAAATTCTCCCCATATATTATTGGACTAAATCTTGGCTTCCAAAATGTAAGCCACATCAACTAGATTTCGAGCCATCTTACTAGACCAATCAAAATAGCTGTTAATTTGTGTTGTGTGTCCCATTGGTGGATCTTGAACGGGAATCACTTATAGCTCCCTCAAAGCCTTTGGTTGCTCCATGGGTCTAAAATAGGTAATCTCTCAATGTCTACTATTTATTGATTCGGCCTTGCTTGAGAGCTAGTCCTTACTACTTTGGCCATGCTAGTAGCAAAAGTCGATGTTTGTGGGTATGCTAAAAGAAGAAGATCACATTAGTATTGTGTCAAAAACTAGATGAGGCCTCATTCCCTTTACAATAACAACATGATATCTGTGATGGCTATTGAGTTAGTAAATATGAGATGTGTTGTGGATGTTGGTGGACATTAGCAATGTTAGTTGATGACCCAAAATGAATACTTGGGATGTGAAATGTAATCAAAATGCATCTATCCTTATGCAAGGAAATTTACATCATAGGGTCAGGGGGTTTATTACAAGATTTGACTCTCCAAACTTCCCTTATGGGATTACAAATTTTTATTTTGATTAGACTTAAGGGATTCAGAGATGATTCTACCTCGATCTGGAGTTTTTTAGGAACCTATTTCCAAGTAATA
>MU263330.1:35000-37500 GCA_020310875.1 Ceratopteris richardii
GAAACCTTGAAGCTGTGGCAGAAGAAAGATGCAACAGCAAGAGCTTACATTTATAATACCTTTTCAGACCATCTACTACCGCACATTAGAGGCCTGGAGAAAGAGGAGGACATATGGAGTGCATTGGAAGATCATTTCCAACATACTACGAAAGCTAGGAAGGCTAGCTTATGGTCCGAATTCACAACGTTCAAAAAGAAGTCGAGTCAAAGCATTAGTGACTATGTTACTAAGATGAAGGATCTAGCAGATAGTCTTGGATCCATAAATGAAGATGTCGAAGATCACAGATTGATAGCGCAACTCCTAACAGGTTTGAGAGGAGATGAAAGGTGGAAACCTTTCGTACTCTCGACTGAACTATATCTAAATCATTTTGTACCAGATTTAAATCAGTTGCTTGGTTTGATGCTCACATATGAGCAAGACCTGAAAGGAGATGCAGATAAAGGACAAAGTTCTACAATGTACATGAAGAACAAGAAGAAAGATAAAGGTAAGTCAAAAGACAAAGAAGAGTCGAGTTCTCAGGCTTATTATGCAAGAGGTAAAAGCACAGTTAGAGATTTTGGAAGAGGAAGAAGTAGCCAGAATAACAACAAGAAGGCTTGCTGGATCTGTGGACTAAGTAATCATCTGGCTCATGATTGTTGGCATAATTCCCAAGGATCAAATCAAAACCAGAACAGTAATAGCAGAGGCAGAAGCGGAAGATATCAGAATAATTTTCAAAGAGGAAGACAAAATCAAAGAGGAAGCTATGGTAGAGGTGGAGCAAGAAGTTGGGGACAGAATCAATCCTACAACACCACCTACAACAACTACACAAATGATACACAGAATGAAAGTCATACGTCATTGATGATGAACTCAATCAGCACATCAGATAACGAAGACCTAAAGGTATTTTACATTGACTCTGGATGTTCTAATCATTTGTCAGGAAATATAGAACTGATGTCAAAATTAGAAAAAGGTAGTTCCAGTCATACTGTTCAAACAGGTGACAATACGAGGCATAGTGTACATTCGATTGGAAAAGTGAAGTGTAAGAGTGGAGCAGATTTGCTAGCCAATGTTTTGTATGTTCCAACAATACCGAAAAATTTGATTAGCGTAGGACAGATAGTTGAGAAAGGTTTTCAGGTCAGATTTACAAATGAAGGAGTATTTGTAGAAGATCCCGATAATGGATATAATCAGATTGTCTATGGTAAGAAAGAAGGCAGGCTCTTTACTTTAAGAGTACAAGGGAACATTGGCCAAGCGTCGCTCACACATGGTGAAAAGATGATTACAGAACTTGATCTATGGCATAAGAGATTAGGTCATTTCAATGAAAAAGGAATTAAAGCTATGATTTCAAATCAGTCAGTACTGGGATTACCGAATGTATAGAACCAACATATGATTCACAAGTGTGAAGCATGTCAGATGGGAAAAGCCCATAGGTTACCTTTCCAGAAGAAAGGATTCAAACATGATGGAGTACTTGAACTCATTCATACAGATGTATGGGGTCCAACAAAAGAAGGATCAATCAGCGGATCGAGGTATTATGTTCTATTCATTGATGTCGCTACAAGATGGATAACTCTTTATGTTTTGAAAGAAAAATCAGAAGTGTTTGGAGCTTTCAAGCATTTTCATGCATATGCTGAAAGACTTACAGGTCGAAAGCTGAAAAGACTGAGGTCTGATGGAGGGGGAGAATACTTCTCCCGAGAATTCAATGACTATCTTTGGAATGTAGGTATTAAGAGAGAAATAACCTACAGGTATACACCACAACAAAATGGTGTAGCAGAAAGAAGGAACCGAACTCTAGTTGAGTTTGCACGAGCTATGCTAAAAGAAAAGGATTGTCCAAACTATCTTTGGGCTGAAGCTGTAAATACAACCACATACTTGGTAAACAGATTACCGTGTATAGCATTAGATGGAATGACCCCATATGAAGCTTGGTGGGGAAAGAAGCCAACACTTGATCATTGCAAAGTGTTTGGATCAGTAGCTTATGCTTATGTACCATCACAACTCAGACATAAGCTTGAACCAAAAGCAGAGAAATATGTGTTCGTCGGATATGATGAAAAGCAGATGGGCTACAGGTTATGGAGTCCTCTAACAAAATAGTTTACTGTTTCCAGAGATGTTACATTTGATGAGCAGAAAAGTTGGTATACAGATCAAAGTCATACAACGGAAGAATTTGAAGAAGAAGTAAGAAGGAAAGAAAAAGGGAAATCAATTGTACATGTGAATAGAGATGAAGACTATATGCAGGAAAGTACGTCCAGGATTGGATCAGGTATGAGAAATGGAGATGAACAGGGATTTGATGAAGAAATGTATTCAGATACACATGAAGAGTTTGAACCAAGAAGGTCAAGCATGAATAGAAGACAACCAGAAAGGTATTCCTATGATACTTCATATATAACTCAAAAAAATTATGCATATATGGTCAAAGACGATGACGAACCTCAGAACTATGATG
>MU263330.1:42500-45294 GCA_020310875.1 Ceratopteris richardii
ATCCAGAGCTTTTGTAAGCAAATCTGCACATTGTATGTTAGTAGACACATATGATAATTGGATTTCCTTGCTAATTAATTTCTCCCTCACATAGTGGTAATGAACCTCTATGTGTTTTGTCCTAGCATGATACACTGGATTAGCTGCTAAGTGAAGTGAACTTGTGTTATCACCAAATATGATTGGTGGCCTTGTGTATAGGCCCCAATTCTGAATATAATAGCTTCAACCATATTGCTTCTTGAGTGGCATTGGCTAGCCCTCTGTATTCTGCCTCAGTAGATGATAGAGCCATTGTAGGTTGTTTCTTGGATGACCAAGAAATTGGTTTATCACCTGCAAAGCATATGTAGCCAGATGTACTCCTTCTGTCATCCTTGCAACCTGCCCAATCTGCATCTGAGTATACTTTGATATCAATGTCTGATGAATATGGAAAGTATAACCCATGATTTTGTGTTCCCTTTAGATACTTTACTATCTTCTTAGCTGCCTCCAAATGTGGTACTCTTGGCTTATGCATAAATTGGCTAGTACACTAACACCATATGATATATCAATTTTGGTTAAGGTAGCATAATTAAGACTACCTACCAAACTTTGGTAACCTGTAATCTCCTTGAGTTCTTCTCCTTCATGTGCACTGAGTTTGTGGTTGACCTCCATAGAATATTTGAGACTTTAGCTTCCTGCAAATTAAACTTCTTGACCATGTCCTGAATGTACTTCTTCTGAGTAATAAAGATACCTGAATTTGTGTAGACCAATTCAAGTCCTAGGAAGTACTTCAATAATCCAAGATCATTGATCTTGAATTCCTTCATCATTTGACTTTTGATGTGTCTAATTCCTTGAACATCATTTCCTGTAATAATGATGTCATCAACATAGACACACAAGTATATTACCTCTGAATTGTTCTTCTTTATAAACAATGAAGTATCTACTTTACTCATCACAAATCCTTGATCCAAGAGATAAGTTGTCAACCTGTAATTCCATGCTCTAGGTGCCTGCTTCAATCCATACAGAGCCTTCTTCAATTTACAAACATGATTTACCTTATTGGGATCCTCATAGCCAGGTGGTTGTGACATGTAGACCTCTTCAGATATCCATCCATTCAAGAATGCATTCTTCACATCCAATTGGTACATGTTCCAATTCTTGGATGCAGCTACACTCACCATAATTCTGATAGTTGGCATCTTGGCCACAGGAGAAAATGTCTCCTCATAATCAATGCCTTGGGTTTGTGCAAAACCCTTGGCTACCAACCTAGCTTTATACCTGTTTATTGTACCATCTGAGTTCCTCTTGAGTTTGTAGATCCATCTGGATCCTATCACTTTCATGGAGTCCTTCTTGGGTACCAAGTCCCAAGTATCACTCTCCTTGAGAGCCTCCATTTCTTCATCCATTGCTTCCTTCCATTCTGGTTTAGTAATAGCTTCCTCAAATGTACCTGGTTCTTCATTCAAGATATCCTTTGCAAGATATACAGAGTGCTTGGTTACAAGTGAAGTATCATACCCATAGCTAATAGGTTTCTTCTTTTCTCTTGAAGATCTCCTCATAGCTTGAGTTGAGGATTCTGGATTGTCTTCAAGTTGCTTCATCTTCATTTTCCCTTTGGATTTCCAAGCCTTGAATTCTTCAATGTTGATGGTGTCTTCATCATCTGAACTTGTGTCCTCCTTCTGAGTTGGTTCTTGCCTGATAAGCTTTGGAAAGTCTTCTTCCATATCATAAGGTAGGCTAACTTTCCTGCACTCATTTTCATACCATGAATCATTTTCATCAAAGATGACATCTCTGCTTACCTTGAAGCCTTTGTTTGAGGGGTTATAGAACCTGTATCCTTTCTGATTCAAATCATAACCAATGAAAATACACTTTTCAGCCTTAGGGTCTAGCTTTCCCCTTACCTGTGAGGGAATATGCACATATGCAACACACCCAAAGATCTTGCAATGATCCAGAGATGGTCTCTTACCATGCCAAGCCTCATAGGGTGTCATTCCATCAAGTGTCTTTGATGGCAACCTGTTGATTAAATATGTGGCAGTAGATACACTTTGCCCAAAGATAATTTGGTAGTTTTTTCTCATTTAACATAGACCTAGCTGTCTCTACAATGAGTCTATTCCTTCTTTCAGCTATCCCATTTTGTTCAAGTGAGTACCTTGTGGTAATCTCCCTCTTGATGCCTCTTTCCTGCAAAAAATCTTCAAAGTCATTGGAGAAGTATTCTCCACCACCATCTGACCTTAGTCTCTTCAAATGTCTACCTGTTTGATTCTCAACTAATGCAAGATACCTTTTGAAACAATTAAATACTCATCTTTATGTTTCATGAAGTACAAGACAGTCCATCTGCTATAGTCATCAATAAAGGACACATAGTACCTTGATCCAGATATGGATGGCTCCTTGCTTGGTCCCCAAACATCTGTATGCACCAATTCCAAGTAGTCTTCATGCATAAAACCTTTTTTTGTATATGGCAATCTGTGACTTACCAAATTGACAAGCCCACACTTGTATATCATGGTTGCTTGGATACATTAGGTATCCCAAGCACACATTGATCCCTACTCATTTGCTTTATGGTCCTCTTCCCAATGTGACCTAATCTCTTGTGCCACATCTCCAATTCTGATAGGGTTTGGTCCTTGTAGTTGTATAATGCAATATTCTTAGTATCCTCAAGTTCAAAGGTAAACAATCTACCTGATTTCTCTCCCTTGGCTATCCTTCTGAATCCATGTCTTGGATCCTCCACATATGCACC
>MU263331.1:0-45282 GCA_020310875.1 Ceratopteris richardii
CCATGCTTTATGGGCATTTAGAGTAGCTTACAAAACCGCCATAGGCACTACTCCTTTTAACTTACTGTATGGACAAAATGCCATTTTGCCAATTGATTTTCTTAATAGCCACTCTCAGATTAGCAACAACTTATGAGTGGACTGACATGAACTATCAGCTCAATTGGATCAAATAGAGAAGCTTCATGAAACTAGGTTACAAGCTGTAGCAGGGATTTATGCTGGTAAAAGGCGACATAAAGCCTACTTTGATGCTCATATTAAAGATAAAAATTTGAAGGAAGGAGATTTAGTTTTGGTATATACTCTGAAACAACACGCTAAGAAGTTGCAGAAGAGAGGATATGGCCCGTTGATCATCAATTGTATATCTACAAGTGGAGCCATCAGCTTAGCCACCCTAGATGGAGAAGTACTACCAAACTATATCAGTGGGTGTCGAGTGAAAAAATATCTAGAACCATTGACTGAAGAAACAATGTCACGATTAATCAAGGGTAAAAATAGACGCATCTAGGAAGAAAGGATACGAGAAGAAGCCAGACAGGAAGCACTAGAACGAATCAAGAAACGGCAAGAGTGGATGAGAGAGAGCGATGAGAGATATCGCCTAGGAGAGGAACTCATCCCAATGGCTAATTTTAGAGCCACTGAAAACCTAGGTCAACCAAGGACACAACCATTTGAATTTGGGAGTCAGAAAAAAGGAGTACCACTTAGTGGATGATCTCATTGACAGGAGCCGCCATAAGTTGTATCAAATTTTCATTGACTCAGCGACTCAAGGAAGAATTACATCCATCAAAGGCACAGTTGGTTGGAATAGGAGGAAAAATCACCAAGTGTATAGGAGAGATCAGCTTGCCTCTACACTTAGGAAACAACTCTATGGAATAGAAGCTCTTAGTATGTAACGATAAGGACTTATTGGAAGACATAGTGTTAGGTCAAGATTGGATATACGAATATGAAGTGATTATCCAATTGGCCTTAGGATACATCTCAGCCAAGATAGGACATCGTGAAGTGTTCAGCATGCTACACGAACGACCAATCAAAGCCGCAAGTGTAGAGTCAAAAACTCACTCAAATGAACAAAGTGATGCATGTATGTTCACTAGCACCATGGAAACCCCTTCATCAAGTGCTTCATGTGAGGACACACCGAATCCTGCTTGCATACCATCTTCTAATCTAGCAAGTCACAAGAGTGTCATTCTATCTGAAAACAGCCTTAGCGAAGAACCATGCACAAGAGAGACTAGTCCTCCGAGTAATCCCAAGTCTGCACCTATTAGAATATACCCCATTCCTTACTCGACAAGCTTGGATAAGGAAGGACCAAATGGATGCATACCTTCAAGAGAAGAACTACCTTCTATAGCAGAAGAACCCACAGAACCAATATGAAAATCCCTCTCGATATCAGTTCCACAAAGAATTGCTAAAGTATGGATTCCGAAGAAGGTGATAGCCTCCCAGTCGGACCGCACACAAATATGGATTCCAAAGTCGTGTACTCAAAGGACAATCATTAAAAAGGATGAACCAATGAACAAGGAAAATCAGTACGATCTAAGGAAAAGCGACAGATGCTAGACTACTACAGGATAGAGTTGGAGTCTACATACAATTCACAATTCACATGTCATTCTAAGATTCAAAAAGCAGACAAAGCAGAAGCACCAAATGGGAAGCATCACAATCACCAGGAAGGTTGGGAACACGATTCCTCCCAACAGAATAAAGCAGATTTTGATGCCGAAAGACAAAGCAAGCTGTATACATCTACCAAATAATTCGAGTTGCACGCATTTGGAGTTACCAGAATCCAAAGTATGCATGATAGGGTCACATCACAAGGCCAAGCATTCGGCATGCTATTCTTCTATTTCAGGATAGTGAAGCACATTTTCCTCTTGGGAAATGGGAGAGCACTTGTACACAATTTAAAGAAAATTCCAAAAAAATTAATAACTGCTTCGGCTGTGAACTAACTTTTCTGTTTTTCTTTCAGACAAAAACATAAAAATACCTAAAAATAAGAAAAATACCAGGTATTACCTTTCTCACACCCACGCGAAAGAGACGACACCATTCACGTGGAGCATTGCCAATCTTATGAAAGAAAAATGAAGGAGGGTTTTGGACTATCTTGCCACTAATTCATACTCTATATTGAGTGCAGATGGCATCTACTAACTCCGAAGAGACACAAGTGGAAGAGGTCCAGCTTCTTCCACTAGAATCTATAACAAAAGCAAGAGGCCATTGGTTTCTGGATGACCAATCGGTGTCGGACCTTATTTCATGGCAACCATAAAGATCATGGATAGGGATCACTACTTCCCTATTATGTCACAAGACTTCAAGACTATCATACACGGATTACCTCGCATTGTGGATGTTTGGACACAAGCAAGAATAGAGGCATTTCTCAAACTGCCTATTTATTTGCCGGATTTTCAAAGATTCATGCAAGTGATGAACACACTTCAGCCTGCAGTGAATAGGATATCAGTTCATGAGGCACGCGTATTGGACAAAGTGGGTACCTCGAAAACCATACAATTCACTCATGAGATAATCAACAAAGCTTTCGGATGGAATCAAGAAGGAATCACCAATGTCAAAGAGGAATGTCATATCCAAAAAAGATCCTTTTGGATATCAACAGAACAGATATTGAAGATGTTGTCCATTTAGTGCATCAACACTTTTGTTTCCCGAGTATGCATAGATACACAACCCCTCAAAAGATCGTGGTGCAACTGCTTTCACATGCGATGAGGCAAGTCGGCAATAAAGTAAACATGACGCCTTATGTTCAAGACCGATTATTTGAAGCCAAGAAGAAGTGGGGTCAGAAAAAGTTTCAATGGCAGTTCAGCTTTGACCTTACTCATCTATGAGGCACTTGATATGAAAAATTGCTTACGTGAGATGCCAACCTCAGAAGGGCTAGCCAAATATGCCAAGTCAGCTACAGTTCCCAAAAAAGAAAGCAACTATCGCTGTTGAAGAAGCAGGAACCAGTTCACAGAAACTCCATGAGGGGTACAAAGCGCCTTAGAGAGGAAGAAGCCCAGGCCACACCTCAATCAAAGAGGACACATAATTTGCTGAAGATTCCTATGGCACAAATACCAATCACCAAGAGAGACCTCTCCGCCGCCCTAGAAGAGACACATAAGTACATGCAAGGAAAGTGAATCTAAATGTTCAAGGCCATCATTACAGACAAGCAAGTCAAGAAAAGCAACAACGGAGCAAAGAAAAGATCCCAGAACAATTCGCCAGATACAAAGAACTGGGCTTAGAAGATTCGAGCTCCAACGAAGAATCTAGTCCTGAGAAAGATACTTTGGACACAGACATAAGGACAGAAACTCACGAGGAAGAATGGATAGAAATTAATCAAGTTGAAGTCATGCCAGACAACCAACAGGGGCAGACCAAGATTCAAGAACCCAAAACCAGATCCTATCATTCAATTGAATGATACAACAAAGATTAGTATCAAAGAAGCTACCAGATCGAATAAAGAAGTAATGCAACCTATCAAGGTAGAAATGCAAACTCCAGTGGATGAAGATTCAGACCTACACAAAAATAGACAGCAAATTGTGATTGAAGTGCCGGATGATACACCGCAAGGCAAGATGGACCACATAGAGGCTGAGCCAAGCATACAACTCCACATTAGGCAGCCCCCATGACACTACAATACACGCAGCACAAGGAAAAGATGTGACAACAGGAGAAGAACCGAGTATTCCTAAAACATGGTTAAATGTGGATGTCACAGAATTAAACATGTGGTCAAGCAGATGATACAAACGGCCATGGATACACAACAACAATGATGGATACAGATGCAGACTACGACAAAGCCATGAGGGAAAAGAATCAGTTCCAAATTATAAGTGAACAATTATCTTCACAATTAATCCAGGCACAAAAAGAGATTGTCGCCAAAGGAACTGAGCTACTTGAGGTAAAAACACAATGTGACACATTAATGACCCAACATCATCAACTCCAGGCACAACTAATGGACTTACAAAGATTACATGAAGCCAGTGAGGCCGACAAAGAGCGAATGAAAGCTAGAAGTCACCTATTTGAACTACAACTGAAGGTATACATGGAGGAAAATGACACTTTATGAATCAGAAATAAGAACTGATGAAGTCATTGTTATAGGATCAACCTATCGAAAAACAAGAGACAACGGATCTCGATCAGAGAGAATTAAGAGCTCAAATCGAGAAATATGCAGATTTGTTGAAACAAGAGCAAGAATTGAAAGAAGAATGGGAACGTAAGTACATTCAAGAAACAATTGAGCTAAAAAAGCACTTGAATACATCCCATGGAAAACTTGCAGCAAGCTACACTGAAAATATGGATCACGTAGTAGAAATTGGCAATGAACTGCTTACGGCAAAAGAAGCACTTAGAGCAGCCACGCAAGAAAGTAAAGAGAAGACTGAACGTATAGCACAGTTAGAGCTCCAAGCAAAGCAGAAAGCACCAATCGGGACACCAGTAGAGCCAAAAAAAGAGAATCCTACTGACGAGGTAGAGGTACGTCCTCTATCTCCCCCGATTTCTAATTCTCCAATACATGAGAAGATGGCGGACATACATGATGATCATCTAATGCCATGCACTCTAGAAATAGGTCGGAAGGAACGGGCACTATTGGTGTCCCGGTTGACAGAAAATTTTGAGAATGAGGTCATCAAAGTCATAAAGGAAGCAAAGATCAATGGTAAAGACTTGGATATGATTATGAAGCCTTTCAACATTCCCTACGGACTGATGAAAGAGAAGCTACAGACGAGCAGCTAAACTTCAAACCTAACACATTCGCTTACACTCAAGAAGAATTTGAAGCTGCACAACCTATTTGGAGAAGGAAATTTTTGGAGATAAATCCTACACTACGGGTGCATTGGCAAGCCGCACCATATTTACTACAGGTAACCCTTTTTTTGCCCAACGCCACGTCGCAGAGAAGTGATGGAGAGTGTTAATCTCCAAAAGAACAAGTTAACCTTGAATTTAGATCACCTCTATATCAAGATCAACTTTAGACTCCACCTAATTTAGAGAATCTTCACCAAATTATCAGAAAATTGATTATTCTGAAAATTTCAGTTTCTTCAGAAAAGTCTGTTGCAGATTAGTCACTCATTGACTAATCAATCCTGTAACGTTTTTGATAAAACTTTGCACAACACTTCGCCTTAAGGTTGCGCAACTTTTCCAAGTTAAATCTCTCAAAAAGATTAAGTACACCCTGAGAAATGTGTGAAACACTTTACCTATGTCTGAAAGTGCTTCTCTGCAATGGCGACTTTGACACCTGCAACTTCTTAGCACTGGTTCTCCCAAAGTAAATCCCGTTTGATCAAGATCTTTTAGCCATAGATAGCTTACCTTCCAACTTAGATTGTAAGCCCTCATTTGTGTAAAACTTTACACTGTAGACAGAGCAATGATCATTTCATTGAAGATGAAATGTGCGCCAGATTTCTCGACTGTTATAACATTCTTACATATGAATGTTCCTAATCAAAATTCTCACAGCCTGATTACAATTAACCTCTCAAATTCTAGCCATAGATAGATTAGCTATGGACTTAGATACGTGCAAAAGGATTTCTCAAAAGATTAAACACAGAGGGAGCAGACAGCAAAATATCGGGCGCAAAATTTTTCGATTTCTCAGAAAATTTACATCTAAGTGAGGATGGACAATTCACTCACTCTTCATGTGTCTAATGACACTAATTTCTCTCTCCCTATTCTCAAATCTTCTTCTGCTCTACTTGCCCGACATTTTCAAACATATTTATAGATGAATATATACAAGTGTATGACTTAAACAAGAGTATAAGTCAGCTAATGTACATATGTGTACATATCTTTGAGTTTTCTGAAAATGTCCTTCCTTCAACCATCTGACTTTGTTTCCTTCTTGACTCCTTGACTTCATTTCTCCATAATCCTTCAATTGATGATTGTCATGCACCAACAGCTCCCCCTCAATCATTAATTGAGGTTCTTTTCTATCTTCTTTACTCCAGCCATATCCTTGAATCTTTGTAGTTTTGGTCCATCTAGACTTTTAGTCATCATATCTGCAACTTGATCTTTTGTGGGAGTGTGTATGACTTCAATCTCTTTCTCAATGACCTTCTCTCTCAGAAAATGATACTGTATTTCAATATGCTTAGTTCTAGCATGAAATACAGGATTAGCTGCCAGTATAATGAACTCATATTGTCTCCACAAATAATAGGAGTACTCTGAATCACATCAAAAACTTTCAAAAGTGTCTTTAACCATATTACCTCTTTTGCAGCTTCCACCATACCTTTATATTCTGCCTCTGTGGATGACAAAGCAACTGTATGTTGCTTCTTGGAACACCATGAAATCAATTTGTCTCCTACATAGCACAAGTATCCATGTGTTGATCTTCTATCATCCACATTACCTGCCCAATCTGCATCACTATATATCTTGATTCTTGTATCTGAAGTAAACCCATAGTACAACCCTTCTTTGAGTGTACCCTTGATGTACCTAAGTACTCTTTGTCCTGCAATCCAATGTTCCTTTCTAGGACAATGCATGAATTGTGAAAGCAAACCAACTGCATATGACAAGTCAGGCCTTGTCAATGTAGCATAAATTAAGCTACCAACCAAACTTTGATAGAGTTTCATATCTCTGAACTCTTCTCCTCCAAACCTAGACAATTTATGATTCACTTCCAAAGTAGGTGCAACCCTGCAATCTTCCATTTTAAATTTGGTTAGCAAATTTTTAAGATACCTTTCTTGGGTCACATATACTCCATGCTGAGTATAAGAGATCTCCATTCCCAAGAAGAATGATAAGTTCCCCAAATCACTGATTTTGAACTCTTTCTCCATCTGCTTTTTGATCATTTGTATCCCCTTATCATCTGTTCCTGTAAGTATTATGTCATCAACATAAATACACACATAAATAAACCCATCTTCACTTGCTTTGACTAGCAAGCTACTATCTGCCTTTGATGCTTGAAATCCAAGATCATTCAAGAATTTTACAAGCCTATAATTCCAAGCCCTTGGGGCTTGCTTCAACCCATACAAAGCTCTCTTGAGCTTACATACATAATTTGGACTCACTTGATCTTTGAACCCATCTGGTTGCTCCATGTAGACTTCATCTGAAATGTAACCATTCAAGAAAGCATTTTTAACATCTAATTGAGACAACTTCCAACCTTTACAAGCAGCAATTGCTATGAGTGTCCTGATGGTTGTCATCTTTGCCACAGGACTATAGGTCTCATCATAGTCCACTCCATATGTCTGTGCATACCCTTTCACAACAAGTCTAGCTTTGTATCTAGACACACTTCCATCTGCAAATCTCTTTGTTTTGTAAACCCACTTACATCCAATGATCTTCTGACTATTAGGTTTAGGAACCAAATCCCATGTTTGATTCTCTATCAATGCATCATACTCCTCTTGCATAGCATCTTCCCAATTCTTCTTCCCTTTGGCTTCTTCATATGTAGAAGGGTCTTCATCTGCTTTTACCAAATAAGCATAATCTTTAGTAGTCAAGAATGAAGTGTCATAGCTATACCTTGTAGGTTGCCATTTGTGCCTAGATGATCTCCTAACTTCTGCACTTCTTGAGGTCTCTGGTTCATCACATTCTGGATCAAACCTTGGCCTCTCTTCAACTTCAATCTGCACTTCATTACTCTCACTTTCATCAAGTAATTGAACCTTTGCTTTACCTTTTCTTTGTTCCACTACTTCTTCATCATCTGCATGTACATTATATTTACCTGCATACCAAGTACCTTGCTCATCAAATGTAACATCCTTGGATACAATAAATTGCTTTGTGGATGGACTCCACAACCTGTATCCCATTTGCTTATCATCATAACCAATAAATACATACTTCTCTGCCTTAGGCTCCAACTTATGCCTCAATTGAGATGGCACATATGCATATGCCAAGCATCCAAATATTCTGCAATGATCCAAGGTAGGTTTCTTACCCCACCAAGCTTCATATGGTGTCATGCCCTGCAAAGCTTTACAAGGCAATCTATTAACCAAATATGTAGCTGTATTAAGAGCCTCAGCCCACAAATAATTTGGGCAATTCTTCTCTTTCATCATGGACCTTGCAAACTCAACAAGAGTCCTATTTCTTCTTTCTGCTACCCCATTTTGTTGAGGAGAGTACCTGCAAGTAACTTCTCTCTTTATACCTGCATTCATAAATAATCATTGAACTCATTTGAAAAATACTCTCCCCCTCCATCTGACCTTAGTCTCTTCAATTTTTGACCTGTAATCCTTTCTGCATATGCATGATAGTGTTTAAATGTATTAAACACTTCTAACTTTTCCTTAATCACATAAATTGTGATCCACCTGGTAGCATCATCAACATATATGACATAATATCTTGAACCATTTACTACTAAGTCCTTTGAAGGACCCCACACATCTGTATGCACCAATTCAAGTCTTTCTGAATACATAAATCCATGCTTGGAATAGGATTGCTTATGAGCCTTACCTAATTGACATGCCTCACATCTGTATGTCATGTGTTGACCTGCAATGTTAGGCATTCCAAGCACTGAATCATTGTTAATCATTTCTTTGATACCTCTTTCATTAAAGTGTCCAAGTCTTTTATGCCAAAGATCCAATTCTGACACCTTCTGCTCACCATATGTGAACATAGCATGTCCAACATTTCCTTGTACCTTCAATGTGAAAAGCCTTCCTTCTTTCTTTCCTGCAATAACTTGTTTATACCCTTGACTAGGTCTTCCACATAAACTCCATCATTTGTGAACCTTACCTCATATCCTTTTTCCACAATTTGACCTACACTGATCAAATTCTTTGGAATTGTGGGAACATAAAGTACCTTACTCAGAAGAGTGCTCCCATCCTTAGCTTTGACTGAACCAATTGACTTTACCTTATGCTTTGTATTATCACCTGTCTGCACTGTATGATTAATTGCATTATGATCTAGGTCAGTCATCAAAGCAATATTTCCACTTAAATGATTACTACATCCTGAATCAATATAGAACACTCTCATGTCCTCATGTGAGGTTTCACATGTATTCATAATGAAGTCGAATCCTCCTTTTGATCTGATGCATAGTTGTAGTAGGTGTTATTATAGGACTGACTTTGGAAGTTTCTTCCACCACCTCTTCCAAAAGAATTCCTACCACCTCTACCTCTGAAATTTCCTCTCTGAAATCTACCTCCTCTTCCTCTTTGATTAAAGTTCTGATAATTACCATTGTTTTGATTATTATGCCAACAATCATGAGATAGATGATTGGTCTTACCACATATCCAACAAGCTCTTGCATTCTCTTTGTTGTTTCTGCCTCTTCCTCTACTGCCATTCCTCTTCCTCTTATGAAGTTTGCTTGGTTTGATGTACCTTCTTCTTCACCTGATTGTTGCTTCCCTTTATTAGCTTTCTTCTTGTCTTTAGAATACATTGCATGACCTGCACTCTTATCAACATCTCCTTTGACATCATTCTCAAAAGTTAGCATATGACCTAACAATTGATTCAAATAAGGAGTAAAGTGATCTAATGAAAGTTCTGTAGATAAAATGAAAGGCTTCCACTTTTCATCTCCTCTTAGTCCTGTGAGTATTTGTCTTACCAATTTGTCTTCTTCAATATCTTCATCAACTGCACCTAAAGAATCTGCAATGTCCTTCATCTTTGTCACATAATCAGAAATTGATTGTGAGGCCTTCTTCTTGAAGGTAGTAAACTCTGCCCATAGTGAAGCCTTCCTTGATTTGGTTGTATTTTGGAAATGCTCTTCCAAAGCATTCCAAATGTCACAAGCACTCTCAAGTCCTCTAATGTGAGGAAGCAAATAGTCATTGACTGCCATGTAGATGATGCTTCTGCTTGAGCATCCTTCTTCATCCAATTCTTCAAATCTGCAAGCTCCTCCCTAGTTGGAACACTAGGATCTCTGAATTCTGGCTTTTCCTTTCATCTCCTGTGATGTATCCTATCAGATCTTTGCTCATAAGGTGAGCTTCCATCCTCATAGACCATGCAGGATAGTTTCTCTCTATCCAATTTTTCAATTTGGAGACTATCTCCCATCTTTACTTCACCTGTAGCTTCAAATCTTTAAACCTTTACAGATAATAAATGTACCTTTACTTCGAATGTTGCTCCTTCTGATCCTTTTGATGCTCTTTGTATGTCTTCCTTTGATCTTTCTTCAACCTTTACCCTTCTGCACCTTCAAAATGTAAAGTTTTGTATTTCTGCAATAGTCGGAGTCTTCTTCACTTCAATTTTGACACAACCTCTGCTCTGATACCACTGATGGAGAGTGTATAATCTCCAAAAAGAACAAGTTAACCTTGAATTTAGATCACCTCTATATCAAGATCAACTTTAGACTCCACCTAATTTAGAGAATCTTCACCAAATTATCAGAAAATTGATTGTTCTGAAAATTTCAGTTTCTTCAGAAAAGTCTGCTGTAGATTAGTCACTCATTGACTAATCAATCCTGTAAAGTTTTTGATAAAACTTTGCACAACACTTCGCCTTAAGGTTGCGCAACTTTGCCAAGTTAAATCTCTCAAAAAGATTAAGTACACCCTGAGAAATGTGTGAAACACTTTACCTATGTCTGAAAGTGCTTCTCTGCAATGGCGACTTTGACACCTGCAACTTCTTAGCACTGGTTCTCCCAAAGTAAATCCCCGTTTGATCAAGATCTTTTAGCCATAGATAGCTTACCTTCCAACTTAGATTTTAAGCCCTCATTTGTGTAAAACTTTACACTGTAGACTGAGCAATGATCATTTCATTGAAGATGAAATGTGCGCCAGATTTCTCGACTGTTATAACATTCTTACATATGAATGTTCCTAATCAAAATTCTCACAGCCTGATTACAATTAACCTCTCAAATTCTAGCCATAGATAGATTAGCTATGGACTTAGATACGTGCAAAAGGATTTCTCAAAAGATTAAACACAGAGGGAGCAGACAGCAAAATATCGGGCGCAAAATTTTTCGATTTCTCAGAAAATTTACATCTAAGTGAGGATGGACAATTCACTCACTCTTCATGTGTCTAATGACACTAATTTCTCTCTCCCTATTCTCAAATCTTCTTCTGCTCTACTTGCCCGACATTTTCAAACATATTTATAGATGAATATATACAAGTGTATGACTTAAACAAGAGTATAAGTCAGCTAATGTACATATGTGTACATATCTTTGAGTTTTCTGAAAATGTCCTTCCTTCAACCATCTGACTTTGTTTCCTTCTTGACTCCTTGACTTCATTTCTCCATAATCCTTCAATTGATGATTGTCATGCACCAACAAGAAGCACGCGAATTTTTGGACATGCAAAAGACTGGTGTAATCAATAAACAATGGCTAAATTATCCACTCCTTCCAAGTCCACCACATCATTATTTACCTACAGAAGATTACATGGTAAAAACGATTGAATTTTGGCTGCAGACTTATGCTACTGTACTAGATTTAACTATCAAGCTGACAAATAAAATACTCAGTATGATACTTACAGTATTGAAGGTCTTCAAGCATGCGGCATATACATTTTTGAACTTCATTGGCATTAATCAGGGAACAGAAATTCTTGTTTTGATTGGTCTATTATGCCCAGTGGACCTACAATAATGGCCTATTACTCCAGACTCATGTTTTTGCCAAGTACTTATATGCAAACTTTTGAAGAAGTGTTTTTTACAGGGTTTTTGAAATTGATTTAGAATTCTTTTTAAAGATGTCATCCAACCTGAATGCCAGATTAGTGGCATATGAATTGAGCTTTTTCACTGATCATAGAAAACCACCTAACGATGGAGTAAAGGCAGAACAGTGGAAACACTTAATGATACGTGAAGCCAATTTGCTTAACGAAACAGAGAAGAAAGTGTATAGAACATACTCCCGTCGACTTTCAAAGCTTGTCGGGGAGGACAGAGTTCAGAAGGGGGGCAATGTTTAGGGAGAATCAAGCAAAAGAAGAAACGAAGAAGACAACAAAAGAAGCTTCACTAAAAAGGTAATATCTGAAGACATATCTCTGCAAGAAGCCCCGCAGGGGTGCAACACCCATCTCTGCACAGAGCCCCGCAGGGGCACATATCAAGGAAAAAGCATGTAGGTGGAAGAAGGAACCAGGGCCAAGAAAGTATCCATGAAGAAGTGCAAGAAGATATCCAGCGGTTCCGAAACCACAAGAGGGTGCTTCAACCTCTTGATCTTTGGAAGGTCTAGATCGAAGACTGAAGGATCACATCCTCATACCTTCCACTCGTGGCGTGCGTGGCAACCCGACTTATAAGGCAAGACAAATGCATCAGGCCCAGAGGATGTAAAACAAGAATTAAGAAGAGGCCATCAAAACCGAACACCTGTTTAACAAACAGGCAGAACTGACCAAGGGTTGCAGACGATGAAAAGAAAAGAACAGGCAGCACAAATGCATCAGGCCGAGAAGATGTAAAAGAAAAAATCAAGAGCAGGGCCATTAAAACATAATGCCAGACCAACCAGTAGGCAGAACTGACCAAAGGATGCGTGCGGACAACAAGGGAAAGACAAGAAGTGAAGCCTCTCAAGGGACGACAGAGACGAAGAGGGGGAGAGTGTTGTAGAGCTAAAGAGAACACAAGGCAGAGAAAAAGATGGGCCCCAAAATTTTTCCGATTTGGACACCCAATTTTTGTATTATAACCTTTCTTGTAATATATTTTCCAATGTAAATGCACTAGAGGAGTCCTCTAGATGCATCCCCACAGAAGATTAGAAGCTTACCCATGTAAATTAGTAGGAAATTAGTCTTTTAGTGAATAAAATGCCGGTCTCTTGTGTGAAAGGACCATTTTTAGGGCACAAGTATATAAGTCAATTTGTGACTCTTAGTAAAGACTTTTGGCCGTTGTTGACCTAATTAAACGATTTTCATAAGACACAGAAATTCGAATTTGTGTGTTCTCCTCCTTATATCTTCTTCTTTGTGAGCTTGTATGCATGTGTGTTGCTTGACAAGAGTGCTAGTAAGTGTTGTCTATCCATGAAAGTGTTTGTTTGTTGTGGTTAAGGTGTGTGCGAAGTGTAGGAAGTGCTGAAGTGTAGGAAGTTCATTCCCGTGACTCAGTATTTTGCTCATAACTTGAAGGAGAAGCGTCCGAATTGAGTGAGAATACCACCATTGGATGCGTCTTTGCGAGAGCTTCAAAACACATATGCTATTCTCTATATTTGGAGTTCGGAGCTGAGCGAAAAGCTCAATTTATTATTGGCTGTTGTTCCAAGTATCGTGACACCATGACTGACAGCTGAAACTTGTTTGGATTAGTCTTTGCCTTGTTTGCACTCCTTGAGTAACTCATTTGCATTGATCGTCATTTGAATGCATACCTAAACTCAATATATGTCAAGTCATAGTTTCATTCATAATCTTGTTAATATCTGTTGTTATAAAATATATGCTGACAGTGATCCATTCAAACATATAGTTCGACTATTTCAATGTTCATGTTTATACTCAGGCAAAGAAAGTGCAAAGTAGATTATTATCAATTGCAACTCATACATATCTGAAATCGACTATCGCATTCACTTTCTTTGTCTTAAAACAAGATTTATTGTCATAATAAATTATCTAGCCCAGTGTCACACATCTATTGTGAGGCATATGTAATCGCTCTCTGTACGGTCTTGTATGTGAATTCTTGCAAGCTTCATACTTCGATGCAAAATCAAGTAAAGTAAAGTTCAAGATGTAAAGAAATAATTTCTCCACAAAGCGAGGTTTTCAACACAGAAAATGGTAACAATTGTCAATGGTCGCTATTCTTGTTGAGGTTCTTCAAAAAGTAGAGAGTGACTTATAAGTGTAGAAGCACATAGATTCAAAGAATTAATGGTGTACATTGATGCTCATATCAAATGAAAGATTATCGTGCTTGAGTACACATACATCAACGTAATTATTTCATATCAATACACAGACTTTCTTTAGTTTGACCTTCCATGACCTCAATTACCGATCAGGATGGAGTTTTTAGAAAAAGAAGTATCTATATGCTTTGCATGATTTATCACAAGAAAGTAAACAAAGTAATTCAGGAATGAAATAGAACTTGATTTATAGCCATATGTGCAGTTGTTACATAGCGATGTGTGATGTATGTGAAAAACCAGAAGAATAAAGCTAGCTACTAACCACAACCTGTGGGGAATTGAGACACATCATTCACTGTTGTGTTAGCGACAGTCATATGTATCCAAAAAACAAGGCACTTGACTGCATTAGTGCAATATCAACTACAGCGTAGCGCAAGAATACAGAGAACTATAGGCCTTGTATAAAGCATAAAAGAACAAATGATAAGCTCAGAAGTGTTGCGCAAAATATTCCGAGTTCATAATAATTAGAAAGTTTTATACAAATCCTTAAATCGCAGTAACAATTATTACGGATGCCTTCAGCGTCTGATATCCATTATTGGGAATCGTGCTCCTCAGTACTTGACTGTCAGCTTTCTCGGAGTCTCCTTCTGATGTTGTGAGATCATGCATATAGATAATTTATGCGCGCATAGCGTCCTTGAAGTTATCAGCTGAACCTGCATCAATTGTTTACTTCTCCAACATGAGATTATTGAAACATATGTCTGGTTGTCGGATGTAAGTGGTCAGAATTCAATGCGCGTGTCTCTCTGAGTCGTCTGGTATTAGCCAGAAAGAATCATGTGTATTGGCCTCCTCCTCTAGATCATTATTCCGCACGGGAAAGAAAATGAAGATCCTCCAGACAACCCCTCTCTGTATATTGAACGATGACCCTCCGTCTTCTTTTAATGTGCTGCCTAACTCCTTCAGATGATTTGTGTACTAGCATAGAACATGAAATCGGCCTCCTTCAAATCTACTGCATACCTCCCTCCCTAGGTGATCATCATAGTTTCCTGAAATAAACTTTCAGAGAACAGTACTATGGAAGCCCCCGTGCTACACAAGCCATCCCCTCCTCTCGTCTGACCGATCAGCTCCTTCTTTTCCGTACTTTGTTTTTCCCTTTTTCCTCCTTTAGATTTCGATCCCTCCTTCGTTTATAAACTTCCAACTCTATAATTAGAGTTTGTAAATTAAAGCGCACACGGAGCTATCATAATTATTACTTTTTGAGGACATATATTTCATAGATGTAAACAACAATAATTGCATGCTCGATAAATTTAGAAGTTGCATGCCGACAATCTTTTCACAATAATTCTCTTTGTGCGTAGTGTGATCATAACATCATCATATCAAGTCTCCAATTCAATTTTCCTTGCAAGTAAGGAAAGAAAATCTTTCCGACAGCGTTCATTTCCCTCCGTAAAAACCTCGGTATATGGCTGATCTAGTGTAGTGTTTCTAAATTTTCTTGGAGGTTTGCTTAGAACTCCAAACCAATAGGACATTTCTTTTGCATGCCTACACTAGTGGGAGCATTGGGATTCAGGCCATAGTTCATCTCGAAAGGAGACATTCTTTTCACCTTGTGAGGACTATTGTTATAAGAGAACTCTACTAGTAAAAGATAACTTTCCCAATCTATCTCTCTCTCATACACATATGCCCTCAACATATTCTCTAGAATCCGGTTGACCCTCTCCACTGACCATCTGTCTATGGATGATCACCACTATGCATTTTTAATGACACTTTAGTTTGTCAAATACAACCTTCCAGAAGTTTCTTGTGAATTTGACATCCCTATTTGAAACTATGGATGTCGATAACACATGCAATCTAAAGACATGTTTGATAAACAACTATACTACTTGTGGAGCTTTTATCATCTTATGCATGTGTATGAAATGAGCCATCTTGCTCAATCTGTCCACCGCACTAGAATAGTATCATGCCTTCTTTGGTTACATGGTAACCGGACTATGAAGTCCATGGATACACTATCCTAGTAATGATTTGGAATTTGTAAAGGATGCAAAAGACCTAGTGTGTTTACCCTTTTTGCTTCGTTGAATTGACACATACAACATTGTTGAACATAAGTGTGGACATCTCTAGCTAATCTAGGCCACCAAAATGTTCATCTAACAAAATGTATTGTCTTACCAGCAATAGAATGTCCTCTGCAAGGAAAATCATGATTAAGATGCATGACATTTCTTGTCAAATCTTGGGAATCTAGTACACAAACGTTTCCTTTCCATTTGACTATTCCGTTCTCCTATGAGAAATTGGAAAATGGAAGGACTTGCTCACTCTGCTAGGTGAAGAAATAGCTAGAGCTTCCTCATCTCCTATGATAGAGTCACTAGTGATGGATCATGTAATCTATAAAAAAATGTGGATCCTCTACCTTTGCTTCATTTATCTTTTGAAGAAATGATCTTTCTAGAACTATAAAACTGATTTGATATATTATTCGTGATAATGCATGAGCTACTATATTCTCTTTGCCTCTTCTATATAGGATTTTGATATGAAACATCTGCATGATCTCAACCCAAAGAGCCTCTCTACAAAAGTACTTGAGTGAATGGTGATCTATGTATACCTTAAAGTCTACATTATAAATATTGTGTCTCCATAGTTTAAGTGCATGCACCACTGCATACAACTCCTGTTCATGCACTAGCCAATGGCATTGTGCTCTACTCAACTTCTTACTTTTAAAAGCTATTGGCCTGCCATTTTGACTCAAAACTGCCCTTATGGCTATGCCACTAGCATCTGTATCTAACTGAAACGGTCTATGTGGATCTACCACTTTGAGTATAGGAGCCTCTGAAACAACTTGTTCTAGAGTATCAAAACTATATTTCTACTCTTGCTTCCATGCAACTAGAACACTGCCTTGAAGAAAGTTTTCCTTAGGTGATGCAATCGACAAATAACAAGAGGTGAATTTATGATAAAAATGAGAAAGTCTTAGAAATGATCGTAACTGCCCTTCATCGTGAGGAGCAAGCAAGATAAAATTACTAAGACCTTCTTTGGATCCATTTGAACCCCATTGCCTGAGACCGCATGCCCTAAATACTCGATCCTCAAAAGCAACAACCAAGTCTTCTCTGAATTAACATACATCTGATTCTCTTTTAAAACATTTAATACTTATTGGAGATGACTCTCATGCTCTTGCACAGTCCTGCTATACAATAACAATTCATCAACAAAATCAACAATGCACTTTCCAATGAATGGATACAGAAGATCATTCATTAATATCACAAATGTAGCTGGTCCATTAGTCAAACCAAATGGCATGACCAAATACTCATAATGCCCAAAAAGGGTCCTGAAAGCTATCTAATGTACATCATGATCTTTTACTCTAATCTGATGGTAGCCACTTTTTAAATCTTTTTACTAAATACAATGGGTCCACCTAGAGCATCTAAAAGATCACCAATCCTGGGCATGGGATATTTTTGTTTGATAGTAATCTTATTGAGTGCTCGAGCGGTAGTCAACCCACATCCTATACAATCCATCTTTCTTCTTCACAAAAAGAACTAGTGTTGCAAAGGGTGAATAGCTAGGCTTGATCAATAATTTCTGTAGGTACTTTTCCATGAACTTGCGGACTTCATTTTCCCCCTATAAACTCATTTGAAATGGTGGTTGAGCGGTTGGACTTGCTCTCGATACCACTTCAAGTTTATGCTCTATGTTCTTGCAATCCTAAAGGTAATTCTTTCAAGAATAACTCTTGGAATTGTGCTCTCACTTTCACTCAAAGTGTTGCGCATTCCAAATATAGTCTCCATGACTCCATGAATCCATCATAATACACAAAGAATGCACAAAATAAAGAAAAAATATATATACTTACAATCAATGTTGAGCAACTTGGTAGTGTTTACCAATAATGTCTCTTCAAGATCTGGCTCTCCATAGATCAATAGTGATCTCCCCTCATACTCAAACTGATAAACATGGGAAGCAAAGTCAATGGTTAGTCTCTTCCTCACATGCCACTTCTTACTAAGGACTACATCGAAATGTGCTAGTCTTTCTATCTCAAAATCCAACTTTTCCTCATAGGACTACATTTGAATAGAAAGATCAACAACTTGTCGATCCCATGTCTTAGTTCCCTTCCCATCGGCTAACTCTACTACTTATGCATACTCTGATTGCATAATCTCTAGATGTAACCTCTTAACTAGTCGAGAAATAATGATATCATGTGGTAACCTAATGTCGAAGAGTACCTTGAAAGGCGGTCTTGCCATGACTCCCCTTATAACAATGAGTTCTATATCTAGGAACTGATATCCTTTCTATGCCACCGGTGAAATCACAACATCTGGCACAATAGGGACCTTTTTTCGTGATCCTCATAGAGAAGCGAGATAAGCAAGAGAGGCCTTACACATACTCATACACAAGGATGGGGTCCAAAAATTTGAGGCAAGGAAGAATGATCTTCTTCTACTTCTTCTATTACGTAAAGAGAATATAGAAGAATGGCCTAACACAATAATACAACCAATACAATATATCAAGATTAGTACATAAAAAATCATAATGTATGCAACTGAGTAAGTTGACAAGAAAATAATGTGCCATCACTCTTCGTGGATAAATATGGGGAGTCTCACTAGACTTTTTGATGATAGATATGAGTCTAAGCACTATACATATCACATAAACCTCAGACTTTAATTTGTGTCCTTGATTCTCACATGTTGAGCTTGATTTCACAACACATAAAATCATGGAGAGTGGTTTGTAAGTCTTGTTATAGGTATAGTCATGTGTATGAAGCCCTAGAAAAAATTCCAGATTTGGAAATCACAAGAAGCATGAGTGGATCTTTAAACTTGAAAAAAGAAAGGGATCTCAACCAATGCCTTGTGGTAAGTCTTTATGCTTTGAAGGTAGTGAAATGAGATCTCAATATGAATACTAAGTATTTAGTACGTTTGCTTGATCAATAGGAAAGGATTAAACTTGAAACAAGAGTATCCAAGTGGTTATGACTACAAGTACAAGGACGTCTTCCAATGTAGGAGAGGCCACTAGAGTGATGGTAACCAACTAATAAATGAAATGTGAGATGAAGCAGTTTTCCCTCTTAAGTAAAGAGTCCACATTAGGACGGAATATTGGGAACCCTTTTCCAAGATGAGCTATCAAATGGATAGAAAGATCTATAGATGCCCTAGAGATAGAACAGATTCAGCTAAGATGAGCTCTCTACTTTAGGTGTTTTACATTTAAAAGAATATTTTATGCTTTTTTTAAAAGCACGAAAAAACTTCAACTTCAAAGCAAAGTTTCGTATATATTGCATAAAGGTGAACATCATTAGAAATGGGCACATTGTTCAGTCTCTAGTAAAAAGTTTTCAACTTAGTGAAGGTCGACTTAAAGCAAAGGTCACTACACAATTGTCTACATCTACACTTTGTAGTTCGAAATATCAAGTTCTCCTTTAGCATCAAAGTGGGTATGGAGGTGATAGATTCTGAAGTTGAAGTTGAATTTCAAGTTAGAGTTCAAGTTCAAGTTTACACATTAGAGAAAGTGTTGATATATTTAGGTAGTGATGTGTGTGAACACACTAGGACTGTCGGGGCACTTCTTCCCTCTTTTGGAGGTTTTTTTCCCCGGCTTGTATATATGCCTATTGCCCTAATAGGCTACTTATCATTGTAAATCCTCTAGTAATACAATCAGTATTGAGTGTTTTCCTCCAAGCTTTAGCTCCTTCCTTGCATTGTTCGCGTGCTTCTGCAAACATCTATCCCCAACAATTGGTACCAGAGTAGGTGGTCACCTCATTTAGGGCGCCATCGACACTCCTCCAACTGTAGTCCCAAAATCGCATGAATTTTGTTGAGCATACTCAGCATGTTTTTGAGATAAAAATAGCTTTGGTATGTGGTGCGAAAATCACGATCTGATCTCATTTTGGCCTCCGAATGCATTATCACAATGCTTGTGCATGCTATTTTGTCTTTTTGTGCCAAAGCTATATACTTGTAGTTCGCGAGTATAAGCATCTCAAAGTCTGCTACAAGTCTAACAGAATTCGTCTTGACAGTTTTGTTCAACTTTTTGAGATACAGTCAATTTTTTGCATCAAGCTATTTTAGTCACCGACCATGGTTGAAAGCAGTGATGATTCCGTATGTTGATTGTTGAGGATAAGTTGGATGGTACCAACTACACGTTATGGGCTTATATTATGTGACATTTATTGGTTGCAAAAGGACTGTGGAACATTGTGCAGGGTGTTGAAAAACGTCCTATTGCACCTGCAACTGTTATAACTACATGTACTAAAGCTAATGCAGAAGGTGTCGAACATAATGGTTTTCTACATATTCATGTTCGTGCTGCAATTTCTGCTGCACCTACTGCAGAGCAAATTCATTGGGATGGTAGAGTTTCCCACGCACATGCATTGATAGCTTTGTCTATCAAACATGACATTATTCCTCACATTCGCTCTTACACAATAGCTAAGGATTCTTGGGATACACTTACCACATTGTACCAACCTAGGAATGAGGCTTGTGTTGCTTACCTCCAAAAAATAGTTGGAGAGTGAGCACATGAATAAAGATGATTCTATGGATAGTTTTCTAACAAAGATCAAAGACTTGAAGGAACATTTGATTTCTGCGCATGAGGTTATGCTAGATAGCTCACTTGTGCAGACCATTCTGAATGGTTTTCCTTATTCATATCAGAGTTTTGCTTCTACTCTTTGGTTAATGATGAAAGGAAATCCAAATGCCTTGTCATTTGAGGACTTAGTCTCTTTTTGTTGCAAGAAAATCAGTCTAGGCAGAACAGATCCATTATGCGTGTTGTAGATCATGCTTTCCTTGATAGTCAAAGGGCAAAGGAAAATGGAGCTCTTCAACTAGTAAGCAGAAATATGAAAATGTTCCACATTCGAAGAAGGAAGATAAAGATGAGCAGAAATCGGAAACAACAAAAATTGTTTTGCAAGTATTGTAAAGGGAATAATCATATCATAAAGAACTGTTCAAAACTGGCTGGTAAAGAGGCAAAGAAGAAAGAGGTTGGAATGGTTGTTGTAGAGGCCTCTACACCAAAAACAGAGTTTGTTAATCTTGTGCAGGAAGAAGAACAGGCATTTACTACTGTCTACACTTTTGTCTGATCTTCTCATGAGGAGTGCATGTTTGGAGGAGACTCAGATGTTTCGTACTTTGATAGTGGGGCAACCAAACATATTACCTCGCAGCATAGTTTCTTCTCTTCACTTGAGCCTGCCCCTACAATGAATACTATTACATGCGCCAACAACTCCTCTTATCCTGTTATGGGAATCGGTAAGATCATTTTGACTACTGCTGATGGTAGGTTTTTCACTTTGTCAGATGCTTTATTTGTGCCAAGGATCAAGAAGAACTTGTTATTAGTTTTTGCATTAGCCAAGATTGTTTTGGTTGTGAAATTTATTGATGACATGTGTATAATTCATGATCTGTCAAATGGCGATGTGATTATTGCTTCTGGCATTTTATGTCATGGGCTATATAAGCTCATAAACTATGAAAGATCTGTGAATGATTCCGCATGTGTAGTACATGATTGTCAGGCTATGTCAGAAGCAAAGCTTTGGCATGTGCGCTTTGGTCATCTGAATTTTGCTAGTTTGCTATGCCTGCAAAAATTTGAAATGGTGTCCTCTTTGCCCAAACTGGAGGCACCTGGAAAACATGTTTGTGAAGGGTGTATTTTGGGCACAATGCAGCGTTCCTCATTTCCAAAAGATCGTTCAGTTTGGGCTACTCAAAAACTACAGCTTGTACATAGTGATGTTTGTGGTCCTATGCTGACACCATCTTTTGGAAATTATCTTTAGTTCGTGACTTTCATTGATGATTTTTCTAGGCATGCATGGGTATATCCACTGAAAGTAAAGTTCGAAGAGTTCATGTGCTTCAAACAGTTTTTGATTTTGGCTGAAAATTTATCAGCATGTAAAATGAGCATCCTCAGTTGAGATGGAGGGGGGGAATATATGTCTTCTAATTTTAATGCATTTCTAGTTGAACATGGGATAAAACACCACTCTACAGTGTTGTATACACCTCAAGAGAATGGAGTTGCTAAATGAAAGAACAGGTCACTCATGGAGATGGCGAGGTGTATGGTCAAGAGTCAAGCTTTACCACATAGTTTCTGGCTTGAGGCTGTCATGTGTGCAGCATATATACTTAACAGGTGTCCCAATAAAGCGTTGTAGTCTATCACTCCATATGAGGCTTGACATGATCGCAACCCATCTGTTGTTCATTTGCATGTTTTTGGTTGTTTGGCATATGCATTAGTGCCTGAACAACATTGCAAAAAATTGGATGATAAAGCAGTAAAATGTATTTTTGTTGGGTACACTTCTGAAAGTAAAGGCTATCATCTGTATCATCCACATTCTAAACACATTTTGGTTAGCGGTGATGATGTTTTTTTGGAAGATGCTATTTAGCCATTGCTTTCATGTATTAAGGAGACATCTGTTAGCTCCAAAGACATGTATGATACTTTGTTGCCTCATTTTACAGGTGGACATTCTAGTGTTGGTCCCAATGAGACAGCTTCCTAGCCTTTGGAGGTTTCATGTGATGATGCAGATCATTCCATTTCTGATGCAGATTTACATGATGCACTAGTTGATGAAAGAGTTGATATTGAGCAGGCAAAAACTATGTCAAAAATGGTTGGTGCAGACTTTGTGTGACAACAAATTAGATGCTTCTTTGTGATATCCTACTTGTTCAAGCTCTCATAGTGCCTCTTTTGCATTGCATTTCTATGATATGGCTGCATCTAGTCTCTGTGATGAGAATGAGCCTGGTTTGTTTGATGAAGCACAAAATTCAAAAAATTAGATGGCTACAATGCAATCTGAATATGATGCTATAACGAAGAATGGTATTTGGTTTCTATGTGACTTGCCTCATGTAAAAACGGCCATTAGGACTAAGTGGGTATACAAACCGAAGCATAAGCCTGATGGTACAATTAATAGATATAAGGCTAGACTTTTTGCAAGGGGTTACGCGTAGGAAAGAGGCATTAATTTTGATGAGACCTTTGCACCTACTTGCGGAATGACAACCCTTCGTAGCATCTATGCACTTGCAACTCATCATGCTTGGAGTGTACATCAGTTGGACATTAAAACAACATTTCTAAATGGTGACTTGCAAGATGAAGTGTATGTTTTTCAACCCTCTGGATTTGTGAAGAAAGGTCATGAAAACCAAGTGTGAAGGTTAAAGAAGGCATTATATGGTTTAAAGCAAGCACCACATGCTTGGTATGAGAAGATACATGCCTATCTGATTGCACATGGTTTTGAGAATAGTCCAACTAAAAGAACCTTATATGTTAAGCATGCTAATGATGTGCTTGTGATCATTGTTGTCTATGTTGACAACATGGTGCTCACTGGTCCTATTGAGAAGCATATTGCTGATTTTAAGGCTGATTTGCATGCCTTCTTTGAGATGTCGCATTTGGGGCATTTGCATCACTATTTGGGCATTCAGTTTGTGCAAGTTGATGGTGGAATGGCTTTGTGTCAAATGAAATATATTGACACATTATTGCAGCATTTTGGTCTTGAAGACTGTAAGCCTTTTGCCACTCCTATGGAGACAGGTTTATGATTGAGTCTTCATGATGTTGCAGATGCATTTGATGTTGTTCTCTATCAGCAGGCTGTTGGATGCTTGATTTACTTATGCATTACTCGGCCAGATATTCAATTTTTTGTCTCAAAGATGAGCAGGTTTATGCATTTCTAGGAGTCAAGCATTGGCAGCCAATTAAGCACATCTTTTGCTACTTGAGTGTTATCGGCTACTTCGGTTGTTTTATCCCAAGGGGGGATCACTACTGCCATATTTGCTTACTTTTTCGACTTTGATTGGGCTGGTTGCAATGACACTTGTGTGTCCACTACTGGATTTTGCTTCGTGCTTGGTAGCTCATGTATATCTTGGTTGAGCAAGGAGCAGCTTACTATGGACACTTCCAATTATGAGGCTGAGTATAGGGTAGATTTCACAGGGTTTGTTAAGTGTGTGTGGCTAAGACGCCTTATGGTTGATTCGGGTGTTGGTCAGTCTTGTGCCACCACCATCTTCATTGAGAGTTAGAGCACATTGGCAGTTGCGAGGAACCCTGTGTTCCGTGCTTGCACTAAGCACATTAAGGTTCATTATCACTATGTCAAGGAGAGGTTCTATGCTGGGGAGATCAACTTGGAATATGTGCCCACACAGGAGAACATTGCACACCTTTTCACGAAGGCTTTACCTAGGGAGAAGTTTGAAGCTTTTCGCAAAGCTTTGGGCTTACTTCCTTTTGTGGAGTGATTTCCACATAGCTTGGCACTTCCTTGTACATGAGTGCCAGCTCCTTATTCACCGCATCACTCCCAGGGGGGATTTGTTGATTTATTTAGGTAGTGATATGTGTGAACACACTAGGACCGCCGGGGCATTTTTTTTGCTCTTTAGGAGGTTTTTTCCCCCAACTTGTATATACGCCTATTGCCCTAATGGGCTACTTACCTTTGTACATTCTCTAGTAATACATTCAGTATTGTTTGTTGTGCTCCAAGCGTCATCTCCTTCCTTGTGTTGTTCGCGTGCTTCTGTAGACGACTATCTCCAAAAGAAAGTTTGATAGGCTTGGATAGTTGAGAAATTTGTTTAGGACTTTCTTTGAAGTAAATCCTTGCCAAAAATAAAGGGAATTATTTTCTACATTGTTCATGGGATTCTATATCTTGAATTGTACATATTGGTGTTTTTGTTGGAAAAAGATCATTGGATGTTGTTTACAAGTGCACAATATTAGAAACATCTAAGTTAGGTGTTTTTGTTATCTACAATATAACTTCTTTTCTCTAAAGAAATTCCAAGAGAATTCGACGAGACTCCTTAAAGTCTTGAAAAAATTAGAGAATCCAGCAACTTTGCTAGGTTCATGCAAAACTGGTTCTATAATGGACCAAGGTAGCATTTGGATGTGATATTTAGAATCGAGCCCATCCACATGTTTACAATATGCATATGGATGCGTAGATGGAAAACAAAGAAAAACGGTAATTGGGAAAGGAAGATTCTAATCCACCCTTATCATTATTTCCTAGTTAGACCTATCAAGTGCAATGATAGATGGTCCTTACAATGATTTGGGTAGGTATTAGAGCACACATGGATAGCCCTCTTTTCAAATTTAATCTAGGAGAGGATCCACTTCTTATTAAAGAGGTCAAATGCATGCCCAAGTCGATATTAATGTAGGTGTGACTAAGGTTGTATCAAGATAACTTAAAGACGTTTTGGACTATTAGACAAGCTTTGAGTATGGTATTGTGGTTAAATTTTATGGATTAACAAAGAGAGGTTTTTGGGGTCAATCCCCATTAGTGCAATGGGGAGAGTGTTTTTCCAAAGTCTATATAGAGGATTCTAGAAGCATCATGTCAAGTAAACAAGAGCTAACTCGAGTTTACCATGATTCAACTCACATGGCTAGGTATATCTAACATGATTCGACTCAAATTGAGGTTAAACATGAGACTATGGAGGTTTCATAGTGTGAACTAACTCCACTTAACTCCAAAATCTAATGATAGTTAAAAAATCTGTATAATAGATGGTTGAGTGCAGATTACAGTTTATTCTCCCATGTATGTGGGGAGAGTTCATAACAAAGCTCTTACAAGGCCACCGTAATATGGTTGGATCAATCCTTGTGCTTAATTTTGCAAAACTCACATCTCTTTTTCCCTAATGCAATTCCAATAACTTCTAATGAAATTGTTCTATACAAGTTTTTACTTGAGAGTTGAGAAAATCACACATTGTGTATTAGATCTTTATTGACTTCATGATGGAAGGATTGAGAGATTTCAAAAAAGACAATGACTCATATTTGTTACTCAATTTAAAGGGTTATCCGAATTCAAAAGTCAAAGAAACACTACAACATATCAGGGGTATACTAAGTCTTCTACCGGGGCAAATGCATGGTGTGCAATTTTTTCCTGAGGTTAGCATAAGCTTCGACATAAGTGTCGATACCAAAGCATCAATATAAGCAACGGTATAGGAATCGGTATAAATGTAAGTATAAGCATCGGTATGGGTGTCAGTATGGGTGCATCTTCACCCTTCTTTGGTGCAAGATAAGATATTCTGGGCAAGGCATCTCACTGACATTGTTGACATCCTAGATGGTATGTAATGGAAGATTCGAATCTGGATAGAAAGTTACTCCATCGAGATTGCCTTCTATTGAGGATGTGCATGGTCATAAAATACTCTAGGTTCTTGTGATCTGTATACACAATAACTTTATGAGCTACTCCTTCTAGATGGTGATGCCAGGTACCAAACACATCCACTATGGAAAGAAGTTCTTTAGCATGAATTTCATAATTAATCTCTAGAGGGGAAATTTTCGTTGAATGATATGGAACCCAATGTAGGTGTACATCATCTCCATATCGGGGAAGAATGGCCCCTAGGGAAAACTCTAATGCATCTATCTCTAGGAAGAAGGGCTTATTGGAATTAGGATGAAGTAGAATTAGAGTAGTAGCAAATGTTGATTCCAAGGTTTGAAAGGCTTTTTTTGCTTCTTTGGTCCATGCAAATTTGGAGTTCCCTATAAGATTGGTAAGAGGTGTCACTATCTTGGAGTAATCTCTTATGATCTGGGAGGATATCTGCATTCTCTTTTCAAAAACATCTTCAAAACCTTTGTATTGATTGGGTAGCTGCACTAGATAAACTTTCTTTGATTCTTGAGCTAGTATTGCATAGATCCTATATGTCGGCTCCTTCCTTATTTCATGTATGAATGCCTTGGATCCAACATATATTGGGTTCTTCTAGATATCTACATGGGTGATTTTATTCTTTTCCCAATTAATGTCTAGATTATGCTTCTTCAACGAGGGAATTCTAATGATAACTAGATGTTTTAGGCTCGATATTACATTCAAACATGTGGGATTCATGGTCACCAAGTTATACTCTTAATGGTGTGGTTTCAATAATCATATTCCCAGATGCTAGGGGTCGTCCATCTACTACTTCAGCTACCACTAGTTTGTTCTTCCAAAGTACAAGAATCCCATGTTTCTTCACCACTCCTTCATCGATGAAACATGAGGAGGCTCCTCAATCTACTCGGGTTGTAAGGGAAAGGTTGTTTTGGGCATGATTCACTTAAAAGGTGCAAGACATGTTTATATGGGTGTAGTTGGAATTATGAGACCCTTTCTTATATCATGGTCTGACTGTACATTCTTTTTTACAATTGGACTTCCTCATTTCCCTACTCTAGAAAGGTGGCTGCAACTCTTGAGTTTGTTCTCTTGTTGTGACAATTAACTGCAATATGCCCAGGGTTTCCACAGTAGAGGCATAACTTGTTATCTCTCCTTCTTTGTTTCTCTTGTGGTGTTAGAGGCTCGGACCTAGTTATATCTATTTGCATGTGAAATAATGAAAAATGATCAATCATGACTGATAACAAGCTCTGAGAAGATCACTTTTCTGATGGAGTTATACAAGAGAAGTGAAATGAGAATCCAATGATCATATACATATTGATTCATATACAAATACAATGTCGTTGGCAATAATACATTTCTCAATGTTTAAGAGGTGAATGAGCTATGAGGTAACCTCTCCCTTCACAATGAATCTCCCTCAAAATGATCTCATTTGCTTGAGATACACATGAGTCTTTTTAATCGTCATCTTATAGTTGTACTTGGAGCCAAAGTTTGAATTCAAATTCAAAGATCTACCTTAAAGGTGAATCCTAAAGTATAGGATAGATTCCCTCATCCCTCAACAACCCAATAATTCATGATTTTGGAGCTTCCTAACTCCATGTGGATGTGTACCATGTTTACAAATGTAAATGTAAAGAGGTTTTTACAAGAGGTTCATAAAATGAGGCCTTGCATAAGTTATGTCAGTACATCAAGTATAAGCTAATCAACCAAGTATGTGGGCTTGGTTTTAATTGCACCAATAGCTCCCCCTCAAGCCTTACATGCTTGGTCTTCATCCTCCTTGATTCCTTGCAAACCAATCATCAATTTGAGTCTACTCATCTTTGTTCCATCGAATGACTTTGTGAGTATATATGGACATTGTAAATGAGTTGATACATAAGATAGTTGAATCTCCTTACTAAGCAATTTTTCCCTTACAATATGATAGTACACTTCGATGTTCTTAGTCCTTGCATGATATACAAGATTGGCAGCCAAATGAAGTGAACTATTTTCATCTCCAAAGCTTATTGGAGTGTAAGAGCGTATCTGCAAATCTACATGTAGTTGCTTAAGCCACATAACTTCTTGAGTTGCATTTTCAAAATCTCTATATTTTTCTTCTCTGGAAGATAAGGTCATAGTTGGTTGCTTCTTAGATGACCATGATATGAGCTATGAACATGCAAAGGATAGGTACCCTGAAGTGCTCCTCCTATCATCCTTCAAGCCAGCCCAATTTGCATTAGAATACATATTTATATCTATGTCAAAAATGAAGGGATAGGACAACCCTTCATTCATTGTACCCTTAGATACTTAATTACCCTTTTTGTAGCTTCCGTATGCGGCTTCCTTGGTGCATGCATAAACTAACTCAATGTACTTACTCCATAGACAATATCTACTCTTTTTAGAGTAGTATAGTTGAGACTTCACACAAGTTGTTGATAACCTGTAACATCATCAATTAGTTCTCCTTCATGAGAACTTAGCTTATGATTGCGTTCCATAGGATTACCTACAATTTTAGTGTTCTCTATCTTGAACTTTACCAACATATCATCTATATACTTTCTTTGCCTAATAAATATACCCAAAACTTGTGTACACAAGCTCGAAGCCAAGAAAGTAGGTTAATAAACAAAGATCACTCATTTTAAATTCCTCCATTAGTCGAGCCTTAACCTTCTTGATGCCATTAGCATCATTCCTTGTAATGATGATGTCATCTACATAGACACATAAGTAGATAACTTTTTTTTCCTTCTTAACAAATAAAGAAGAATCTGCCTTGCTAGTTTCAAAGCTTTGATCCTGCAAATAAGTAACAAGCCTATGGCTCCAACCTCGAGGAGCTTGCTTGACACCATAGCTTTCCTTAGCTTGCATACATAACCTGCTTTATCTTCATCTTCAAAACCTGGTGGATGTGCCATATACACCTTCTAATATCCTTTCATTTAAGAATGCATTCTTGAAATCTAACTGATATAGATTCCAATTTTTAGAAGCAACAATACTTACCAAAACCCTAATTGAAGGCATCTTTGCCACAATTGAAAAGGTTTCTTCATAGTCCACTCCATGAGTGTGGGAAAATCCTTTTGCCACCAACCTTGTCTTGTACCTATTTATAGAGCCATCTGAGTTCTTTTTTATTTTGTATATCTAGCTGGATCCAGTTACCTCGATGCTTGGCTTCTTGGGAACTAGATCCCAAGTATGGTTTTCCTGAAGTGCTTGTACTTATTCCTGCATGGCTACTCTCCATTCTTTCTTCTTCCTACCCTATTCAAATGAAGAAGGTTCTTCTGTCATAGAGTTTTTAGTCATATACATAGGATGGTTGGTGACTAATGATGTATCATATACATAACTTATGGGCTTTTTGCTTTCTTTTTGTGATCTCCGAAGTGCTTGATTTGAAGACTCTGGTATGTCTTCTAATTGCTTGAGTTTGATCGTGCCTCAAGACTTCCAAGCCTTGAAGTCAATCTGCTCTTCATCCTCTGAATTGATATCTTCTGCTAATTGTTGATCTTCTTGAGTGAGGTTTGCAAAATTGTTTCCAAATCATATGGTAACTTGATTTTCCTACAATCATCTTCAAACCATGAGTTATTTTCATTTTACACCAATCCATAGGCATCCTAGGTTTTGGATATTGACCTGTTTCAAGCTTTCCATTAAAATGTATTGCTTCTGTTTTAGATCTTTATGGATGATCATCATGCAAGAATCATCGATGTCAAAGATAAATATTTTTATTGAGATTCTTACTATAGATTGATCTCAACCAATCAGCACAATATGGACAAGCATCCTGAAAACGATAAAAATATAATTAGATTCAATCACAATTATTTATATGCATATTGAATAGAAAATTTACATCAATACCTCAACAAACATCTTATCCTAGAAAATTTTGAATAGTCCAAGCGATAATATATAAATATATATATATATATATATATATATATATATATATATATATATATAGAGAGAGAGAGAGAGAGAGAGAGAGAATTGAAAATTATACCTTAATAGTTTTGAAAGAGATACATTACTCCATCCAAAACTACTTTGAAGATTGAGAATAAGTAAGCTTGCACTTAGTCGTGTCCAACGACCTCCTTCATATACATGCTTTAGAGATTCCTCTCGAACATATTTCTCATTTTTAGAAATATCAATGCTCTCACTATCATTTTGATACCAATCCTCAATAAAATCTTCCATGCCATCATCTTCACCATTGTCGCACAAATCTTGTACTTTATCTTCTTTTGAATATATATCTTTCAACCTTGCATATTCCACATGATCACTTTTGCATAGCCTCCTCAAAGAAGCTTCTCATAAATGAGGTCTTACTGGTAATTGTGAATGCTGTGGAGGAATATCATCAACATCATATGTTGGAATCTACACATATAAATAAAATTAATTTGTTTTCCATAAATGAATAAAAAGTAAACTTTAGACATAAAATTAAATATATAAGTTATTAAATATGGATAGAAAATTTTCATTCTCTCTAGCTAAAAGGTGCTCTTGGAGGTCTACGACATTCATAATTCACTAATAGTTCATCACCGGCATGTAATGTAGTAATAGCATTGACAACTATGTATCTTGATACATCTCTACTTATGTATGGTGATTCATGACTATTTTCACACTGCTCAAATGTGCAATTAGTCCTTGAACTAGTATGTAACCCTCAACTACTATTTATTAAACCTACTATAATTCCATGCATGAAAGGTCTTCCATCAATATATAATCTTTCATTTTCTGCATGTGAAATCATTCTACTAGTAACGGATGCTGCATTCAAGCATATTTCATAAGTGCTCATGCTTTGAACATAATTTGAAAGTCGATGCCAATCTCCCCATCGATATATAGGACCACAAAATGACATAAGATTGACTTCAGAGTTTAGAGGCACATACAAATCCTCTACAATAAAGAGACCATGACCAACATTAGTAATAGTGGATGGAGCAATCATATAGTGATTACCCAAAAAGTTGAAAACCTCTCCATCTAAAGGAAGTGGTCTACTATTCCATCCTCCATATCTGCTTCTATCATATGTTTTTACTAGAGAATGATCACGAGCTGGCAATGGATAATCTCTAGCCATTTCAGACTCAGAACCAAGAGGTAGAGGATTTCTAGAAACCTCTGCTTGTAATTGATGTACAACAAGTCCATGAGGTGTACGAGATATATTAACATTATGAGAAAACCTATCATCATCATCATCGAGCAACTATTCCTGTATATCAAGAGTAATTTGATTTTGTAAATGGTTTTTAAATAAAATAATGATATTAATGTATATAAAAATACATACCCAAGCATTATCACGTTGACCAGGTGATGGTGCACGCTCAAAAGTACCATACTCTACCTCATGTTCAATACATTCCAAACAGGTCTTTGATACGTGACATAACAAGAGTTACAAAAACATATAATATGCTCTTGATAGTAAAATTCATCATAATTCCTATCGGAGGACACATATGAAGTCGTTGCATGGGTAGGAGGTGGTGGAGTGCCCTCTGATTGATCAGAATCTGATTATAATAAGAAGCAACAAAATATATAAGTTATGTATCCATCAAATATATTTAAAATTAAATGTTTGATATACTTACAATATATAGTCCTTGCACGATGAGGAGATGGTGGTGGAGTTCCATCAAATTGATCAAAATCTACAGATAATGGTATTTGATATTAATAATCTGATTATTTACATACATTAACATTCACATATACATATTTACGCATACACACATATTCACATATACACATTTACACATACACACATATTCACATATACACAAATACACATTATTGTGGGATAAATGCATGTATTTTGTATGAATGAGTGTATATGCATGCATGTGTGTGTATGTATATATGTGGATATGTATATGTGTGTCTATGTTATATGTAGGTATATGTGTATATGTATGCATATGTGTATGTGTATATGTTTGCATGTTTATGTGTATGCGGGTATGTGTATGTGTGTGTATATATGTGTATGTATTCTGATTATGTTTTCTGTTTGAGATTAAATTAATAGGAGATGTTGTATGGTGGGAAAAAATAAGAGTCGACCTAATATACCACCTGAGACATGGCAGTTTTTTTGTAGACAGCTAAGTCTTCAGGAGTCATTTCCTCAGCAGACGATATACAAATTAATAGTTTATATTTATAATTTTCATATATTTTAGTAATTTTATACATTTAATTTATGTATTTTCTTTTTCCTAAATAAGCAAGCTGCTGCAAAGAAGAGAATTGAGTCGGGCCACACATCGCACCTAGGCCAAATAGGCCATCATGGTTTTGTAGCTACATTTGTAAGTATATGTGTTATTGTGAGTCTATTTTTTATTTTAGTTAAAATGCAAAAAACTAATCTTTTTTATTTGTTTCAATGCAGCAAAAGGATTATGGACCATATCCTACGAAACATGATATCGAGCATGCTACACATTTTGGATATTGGCGTTTGAGCGAGTATATGCGAGATCATCCGGATGCCTTTGTGAGTATTATTAAATTTTATATAGTTATTTCATTTTTAAGGATGTTTTAATTGTTTTACTTATTTATGTTTGTTATATGTAATACAAGAGTATTATGGAGAGGCAGATATGGATGAGGTGGAGAGACCGACACAAGAGGGATGATCTCGATCATCAGAGGGTGATCATGATAATGAGGATGAGGATGATCAAGATGATCATGATGCTGATGATGATCATGATCATGATGATGATGATTAGGATTCTTGATTATGACATTGGATTATATGTAATTACAGATATATATATATATATATATATATATATATATATATATATATATATATATATATATATATATATATATATATATATATATATATATGGTATTAAGTAATGAAAAGTTTTGTTCTATTGATTGTTATTATTGTTTATATTAAGCATGTGTTTTAGTACTTTAGTTAAATAATTCATTCATATGTGTGTACGTATATGCATGTATATGTGTGTTATATGTGTGTATATGAATGTATGTACATATGTATATGTTTATGCATGTATGTGCATGTGCATGTGTAACTATATGTGTGTGTATGTGTATGTGTATGTGTATGTGTATGTGCATGTGCATGTGTATGTGTGTGTATATGTATGTATGTGCATGTGTAAGTTTATATGTGTGTATATAAGTATGTGCATGTGCATGTGTGTATATATGTATGTGCATGTATATGTGTAAGTGTATGTGTATATGTGTGTATGTGCATGTATATGTGTATATGTATGTATGTGCATGTGTATGTGCATGTGTATATGTGTGTGTGTGCGTATGTGAATATATATGTGTATATATGTGTATGTGTGTGTATATATACATATGTGCATATGTATGTGTATGTGTATAAACATATACAAATGTATGTATATGCCTGTGTATATGTATGAAACATGCATGTGCATGTGGATGCATTTCCATTTGCATCCATGTGCATGATGTGAATGTGCATGCATGTGGATGTGCATATACATGTATTTAAGTATATGTTAATGTGTGTATGTGTATATATATGCAATAATGAATGCATGCATGTCTTTTTATTTGGTTGTAGAAGTTTTTGTGCATATGCATGTGTATGTGTGTGTATGTGTAAGTGTATGTGCACATGTATGTGTGTGTATATATGTGTGTATGTGCATGTGTATATGTGTATATGTGTGAACATGCATCTTCATCATGTATAAGTGTATATGTGCATATCAATAAGTGTGAGTATGCTATCTAATGAAAATAACAAAATTCAAATGATATACAAGGAATGGAAAATGTACTTACAATAGTTGGCCATACTTTTTGCTCGGTTAGCTTCTTGAATAACCTCCAATAAAGCGAGAGAGAAAAGAGAGAAAGAGAGAGAGAGAGAAAGAGAGAGAATTAAAAGAGAGAAAGACATAGAAAGAGAGAAATAGAGACAAAGAGAGACAATAAGATAGAGCTTAGGCAAAACAACAATTCTACATATACTTGTTTTAGCTTTAAGCTTTAGTGCATCTCCACCCTTGAATGTGAGCTCATCGTGACTATACAACATGGTTCAATCCTTATTTGCCATGTGGCAGTCCTTTGAGCCTTAAATTTTCTTATTCTAGGAAACTATGGTGACCTTGAGAATTGGATTTTGTGCTCTTTGACCCTCCCAATATCCTTTGATGAAGATGAGAATTTTTAGGTCTATATTTTGAAAGGTCTCGTTGAGAAATGTGTAGAAATCTGAATCTCCCTTATACAAGTTTGACTAGATTTGAAAGTTTGTTAAGGTGCCTAGGGAGATTTGATAGCCTTGAAAATTTGTATGAATGTGTAGCCCAATATGATCTTTATACATGCTAGACCATATGGCTAGTAGAAATACCTATACAACATTTTATTGGATCTAAGTGGAAAAGTAAATTTTTTTTAAAATGCACATTGCATATCAATGCGCTAAAAAATCTATTTACATGTGAAATTCAGGCTATAGATTGCTTTGGTAGGCTTTACAGTTATATGAATTTTCATTCGATTTGGTGACATTGAAATTTTGGCCCTAATTTGCAAAATCTGACTACCTTTGATTGCTACCGTGGATTGATTTCTTCCAAAGTTTGCACGTGAACTCCATTTGACATCCTTGATGCATCTTGGACTTCTCAGGAAATTCTTGCTACCTTCATTGAATGTGTTTCCTACACGCCTTATTGAGTGAGGGAGGAGAGAAAATGTGGACGATAGCAGTTAAGAACATCTTTTAGCTATTTAAGTGGTACTTGGACACTTGGATTTCTTTATCCCAAGGAGTAATCATTTTAAGTATATTTACATTATTTTCCATACTCTAACTAAACTAGTTGTTATGACACTTGTCTGTCCATGAGTGGTTTCTGTTCATGCTTGCTAGCTCATGCATATCTTGGTTGAGAAAGAAGTAGCATATTGTGGTCACTTCTAGATATGTGGCTCATTATAGAGTAAATTTCACAATGACTCTTGAGTGTGTGTGTGTGTGTGGCCTAGAAGCCCTTTTGCTAATTTGGGTGTTGGTGAGTCTTCTACCAACACCATCTTCACTAGCATTCCTAGTGCATTCGAAGTTGCAAGAGCCACGCGCTTCATGCTCACACATAGCACATTCAGATGCACTATCATGATTTTTAGGGAGAGGTTAGAGGGATTCGTTTGGCATAATTTCCCATAGAAGATAATGTTGTAAACCTTTCCCATAGAAGATAGAAAAATCAAATTGAAGGAAATGATAAGAATTGATAACGTCCCTGTCTAGAAAATATTTAGCTAGGCTCAACAATATAAGTATTTATAGAAAAATGAATATAAGTAAAATATGTATAATAAATATAGCATAATATAACAAATTAACAAAGTAACGAATGAATCTTCTCCATATCTTTCAGCAATAATTGCGATATGCATTCAATTGACACTTTTTTATTCTATTTCTATTAGCATAGTCTTCATTCGCGAAACATTACACATCTTCGCTTAGAAAGGTCATCTTAAAAAATAGAGAGGGCCAAAGAGACCTAGCTTCCAGAACTTGATTCTAACGACTTCCTAGAGGTTCATCATAGATGGAGAGGAAGTCCTCAAGGCTCTCAAAGTGCAGGTTTATCTTATTGCAAAGCTAATTTGGATCTAAAAAGAAAAAGCATGTTGGAAAAAGAGGTTAACCTCTTAAATTTTTTAGGAGGGATAAGGCAAATCGAAGACTCGTACAATGATAAAGCTAAATAGAGTACACAATGGATAGAGATGCTCACTAGGAGGAATATGCCGCTATCAATCAAGAAAATCGGGTTAATGAGGGTTTGAATATTGAGTCCATCTATCCGGATTACTATGCTAAGAGACCATGTACTTTTCAAGGCAAACTCTTACCAGAGTTTCCATGGAAGAGGCCTATTATTTGGAAAATACCCTCCCATTTAGCTTTGAGATCTAAGGAAAAAGAAGAGGGGAGGTGCAAGATATTTAAGGATAAAGTGGTAATCTAGAAGGGCTAAGGCGACCAAACCAATCATAAATGTTCAACATGCTTGGAATTCCAAACCCCTATGGAGCAACTATAATTGGTGAATGGCTTGGCAAAAAGAATGTCAGCCTAGAAATTATCTATCTTGAAGAAGCCAAAATGAATGTGTTGAACTTTTAAAGAGATTGAGAGTGTTTTGAAACTTTATTTGTGACTTTGTATTAACCATCATGTGAAGAGAGATGGTGGATGCAATCCAAAGATGAGTAGGTGCCGCTACAACCAGCTTCACACCAGCCAACTGAGACTTCAGAGTTGATTAGTAGACCCTTTGAGCTTCCTAAATCCACCAAAATATCAGCCAAGTACTTTGGAACATGTATCCCAAAAGTTTAAGTCAAGACCGACAAGTTGCGAAATGACTAGCTCCCAAAACTTGCTATTTTTGGACATACACCTGCTGAAAAAATGAACAGTGCTCTCAACCTGGAAGGAATTAGAAAAATTCCTTTTGGGCATAGCAAATAGACTTGGCAAGCTTCCTATTCCAAGTTAAAACACTTCAAATGATGGACTGAGCACTGAGAACAAGTTTCATCAAGTTCTTGAACATTCCCACAATTCTCGGGGCTCTGCAGAGATAGACCAGTAAGCAGTAAAATGCAGATATCTCCAAAAGTATAAATCCAATGACCTTGAAAATTTATAGGTAGAAACTAGACAGTGAGAGCTATCCAACGCACTTTAAAACACTGAAAAAGGTTCAGTAAAACTCGAGATATGACCTTCTGAAGTTACTGCTCTGAGTGAGTATAGCAGAGAACAAAACAGAGAGGTAGATGATAATAAATGTATAGATTCACATATGATTACAACCACATTGGCAATGAATCTTTGCACAATGGGAGTAGAATGATAGAGCTATGGAGTAAGCTCTTCAATCTCTACAAAATGACATGAAGTGGTCACGTACAAGGCTTGCTAATCGCCTCTTCCTTCTTGCTCCTTTTATAGCTATTCTTGGAGGGAGTTTTGAATTCGAATTCGAATGGCTCCACCTAAAAGTGATCCCCAAAGTTAGGAGAGATTCCCTCAGCTCAAAAAATTCGTGATTTTGGTAGTTGGAGCCACGAATTTGCTTTTACATCATGGATGAGGTAAGCCATCCTTTTACTTTTTTCTTTTTCCATTTACAAGAGATAAAATGTACTCTTTTACAAGAGGTGTTCACATGACTACTCATGTGACTTACAAATGAGGATAATATCAAGCATATCAAGCATGTAGGCTTGGGCAAAATGCACCAACAGCTCCCCCTCAAGCCTAACATGCTCTGCCTCCAAATAAGTCTTCAATTGTCCTTGATTTCCTGCAAACCAATCATCAACTTGAATCTACTTAATTTCGTACCATCAAGAGCTTTCGTCAACATGTCTGCACATTGCATATCTGTAGAGACGTAGGATAGTTGAATATCCTTGCTCATTAGCTTCTCCCTTACATAATGGTAGTGGACTTCAATATGCTTGGTTCTAGCATGGTATACCGGATTAGCTGCTAGATGTAGTGAGCTTGTGTTGTCACCAAAAATGTGAGGTGTTGAAGAATGAAGTCCAAGATCTGTGTACAAAGATTTTAACCACATGATTTCTTGAGTTGCATTAGCCAAACCTCTATATTCAGCTTCAGTAGAAGATAATGCCACGGTTGGTTGCTTCTTCGATGACCAAGAAATGATTTTTGAACCTGCACATGATATATACCCTGATGTGCTTCTTCTATCATCTTTAGATCCGGCCCAATCTGCATCTGAGTAGACCTTTAGCTCAATATCTGAAGTATATGAATAGAACAAACCTTCATTCATGGTCCCCTTTAGGTACTTGAGGACTCGCTTGGCCGCTTCCATATGTGGTCTTCTCGGCTTATGCATAAACTGACTCAATATGCTAACACTATAGCATATATCCACCCTTGTGAGTGTTGCATAGTTCAAACTTCCAACCAAGCTTTGATAGCTTGTGATGTCTTCAATTGGCTCTCCTTCATAAGCACTAAGCTTATGATTTTGCTCCATAGGTGTACCTGCACACTTTGTATTTTCCATCTTGAACTTGACGAGCATGTCATGGACATACTTCCTTTGTGTGATGTATATACCTGAATCTGTGTAGATCAACTCCAATCCAAGAAAATAAGTGAGTGGTCCGAGGTCACTTATTTTGAACTCCTCCTTCGTTTGACTTTTTACCTGTTTGATTCCTTCAAGATCATTGCCTGTGATAATAATATCATCAACATACACACATAAATAGATCACTTCAGATCCATTCCTCTTTATGAACAAAGAGGTATCCGCCTTGCTAGCTTTGAATCCTTGGTCCTGCAAATAAGTAACCAATCTGAAATTCCAAGCTCTTGGAGCTTGCTTCAATCCATACAAAGCTTTCTTTAGTTTGCATACATAGTTAGGATGATGTGCATCCTCATATCCAGGAGGTTGTGCCATATACACTTCCTCAGAAATCCATCCATTCAAGAAAGCATTCTTTACATCAAGTTGATAAAGATTCCAATTTCTAGATGCAGCAAGACTTATGAGAACCCTAATTGTAGGCATTTTTGCAACAGGAGAGAAAGTCTCCTCATAATCAATACCATGGGTTTGAGCAAACCCTTTAGCAACTAACCTTGCTTTGTGTCTATTTATACTTCCATCTGGATTCCTCTTGATTTTGTATATCCATCGTGATCCGATTATCTTCATAGATGGCTTGTTAGGTACAAGCTCCCAAGTGTCATTCTCCTTCAAGGCTTCCATTTCTTCATCCATTGCATCTCTCCAAGCTCTCTTGCTTTGTGCTTCTTCGAATGTGGTAGGTTCTTCATTGGTTGAATCCTTTGCAATGTAGATTGAGTGCTTGGTGACCAAAGAAGTATCATAACCAAACCTCTCTGGTTTCTTCTTCTCCCTCGAAGACCTTCTAAGTGGTTGATGTGAGCTCTCGGGTCCATATGTAGCATCCTGCATCTTTGCTTTACCTTTGTTCTTCCATAGCTTTAGTCTTTCCAAGTCTTCTAGGTCAATCTCCGAATCACTTTCTTCAATCTGCTTTGGATCCTTTGGTTGAAGTGATGGAAAATCTTCATCCAAGTCATATGGCAGCTTCACTTTCCTGTCATCATCAAACCATGATTTGTTTTCATCAAAAATTACATCTCTACTCACAGAAAATCCTTTATTGGTTGGATTGTACAATCTATATCCTTTTTGGTTTTGATCATAACCAATGAATACACACTTCTCTGCCTTGGGATCCAATTTCCCTCTTACTTGAGAAGGAATGTGAGCATAGGCTAAGCATCCAAAGATTTTACAATGCTCTAGACTAGGTCTTCTTCCATTCCACACTTCATATGGAGTGGTTCCATCTAGTGACTTAGATGGAAGTCTATTTATGAGATATGTGGCTGTCGACACAGCCTCTGCCCATAGGTAGTTCGGCAATCCCTTTTCGTTGAGCATGGACCTTGCAGGTTCGACGATAGCTCTATTCCTCCTCTCTGCTACACCATTGAGTTCAGGTGTATACCTTGTAGTGACTTCCCTTTTAATGCCTCTTTCATGCAAGAAGGCATCAAATTCAGAAGAGAAGTATTCTCCTCCACCATCTGATCTGAGTCGTTTCAAAGTCCTACCTGTTTGGTTTTCAACAAGAGCAATATACTTCTTAAAGCAATTAAACACTTCATCCTTGTGCTTCATGAAAAACAGAATGGTCCACATGCTACAATCATCTATGAAAGACACATAATATCTTGAGCCTGATATAGATGGCTCCTTACTTGGACCCCACACATCCGTGTGCACTAGATCCAAAGGATTTTGATACATATATCCTTTCTTATTGAAAGGTTGTCTATGAGCCTTGCCGAGTTGACAAGCTTCACACTTATAAATCATGTGTTGCCTTGTGATATTAGGCAAACCAAGTACACTTTGGTCCCTGCAAATCTGTTTGAGTGTCCTCTCACCAATGTGAGCAAGCCTTTTGTGCCATATCTCCAACTCTGTTAGAGTTTGAGATCCATAGCTAAACAAAGCTATGTTCTTTGTATCTTCCACTTCAAAAGTGAAAAGCCTTCCTGTCTTTTCTCCTTTGGCAATCCTTCGAAAGCCTTGCCTTGGGTCTTCAACATATGCTCCAAATCGATTGAATCTAACCTGCAATCCTTTTTCAACAATCTGTCCAACACTTATTAAATTTTTGGTAATTGTAGGGACATACAAGACTTTGCTTAAGAGGTTCATATTCCCATCTGATGTCTTCACATTACCTATCTTCTCCACTGAGTGCTTTGTGTCATCTCCTGTCTGCACTTCATGCTTGTTATGAGGATCTTCCAAATCAGAAAGTAAAGCCACATTTCCTGCTACATGGTTCGAGCATCCCGAATCAATGTAAAATATGTGATCATCATCCTTACCCTTCTTTGTTGATAGATTCATAATCAATAATGAATCTTCTTGACTTTGGTCCTCTGCATAGTTATTGTAATCTCTTCTTCCTCTATGGCCACTTTGATAGTTGTTGTTGTTGTTGTAATTGTTGTTGTAGTAGTTGTTGTTGTTGTAGCCTCTACCTCTATTTGATCCATAGCCACCTCTATTGAATCCTCTTCCTCTTGAGTTCCTTGGATTCCTGAAACATTCTTCAGTAGTATGGTTAGATAAGCCACATATGTTGCAAGGTTGAGATGATTGGAATCTCCCCCTGCCTTGCTTTCCACCTCTGCCTCTTCCTCTAGCTCTTCCTCTACCTGCAAAGTTTGCTTGGAAAGAGCTTCCTTCATCTTCATTCTTCCTATTCTTTGACTTGTCCTTGACCTTAGCTTTATCAGAATATAAGGCAGAAGTTTGATTACCTCTTGAGGACTCACCACCTTTGCTAATCTTTGCTTCATGAGTGAAGAGTTGGCCCATGAGTGTGTTGAGGTCGGGTACATGCATATCCATGTATAAATCCATGGCTGTTGTGAATGACTCCCACTTGTCGTCTGCTTTGATTCCATTCATGATTTGTCTTATGATTTGCTCCTCTTCAATTACCTCTCCAATGCTTCCAAGTTGGTCGGAAATCTCCTTCATCTTTGTGACATAATCAGTCACATTTTGCTTCGGGCTTTTCTTCATTGTTGTGAACTCCATCCACAATTGGTTCTTCCTTGCTCGAGTGTTGGAAGAGAAGAAAGAAGCAAGTGCATTCCAGGTTTCTCTTGATGTCTTGCATCCCTTGACATGAGGTAAAAGAAAATCAGAGATTGAGTTTAGAATATAAGACCTTGCAAGTGCATCCTTTGAACACCAATTCGAAAGTCCTTCCACTTCTTCATGTGATGGTTGCCCTTTGTTCCTCATGGTTGGCATTGCTTCATCTCCGGATATGAATCCATATAGATTCCTTCCTTGAAGGTAAGCCTCCATCCTTAGAGACCATGCCGGGTAGTTGTTTCGATCCAATTTGTCAATTGTTGATGGAAATCCATCTCCCATGTTGCTTGACTATGCTCTGATACCACTGTGAAGAGAGATGGTGGATGCAATCCAAAGATGAGTAGGTGCCGCTACAACCAGCTTCACACCAGCCAACTGAGACTTCAGAGTTGATTAGTAGACCCTTTGAGCTTCCTAAATCCACCAAAATATCAGCCAAGTACTTTGGAACATGTATCCCAAAAGTTTAAGTCAAGACCGACAAGTTGCGAAATGACTAGCTCCCAAAACTTGCTATTTTTGGACATACACCTGCTGGAAAAAATGAACAGTGCTCTCAACCTGGAAGGAATTAGAAAAATTCCTTTTGGGCATAGCAAATAGACTTAGCAAGCTTCCTATTCCAAGTTAAAACACTTCAAATGATGGACTGAGCACTGAGAACAAGTTTCATCAAGTTCTGGAACATTCCCACAATTCTCGGGGCTCTGCAGAGATAGACCAGTAAGAAGTAAAATGCAGATATCTCCAAAAGTATAAATTCAATGACCTTGAAAATTTATAGGTAGAAACTAGACAGTGAGAGCTATCCAACGCACTTTAAAACACTGAAAAAGGTTCAGTAAAACTCGAGATATGACCTTCTGAAGTTACTGCTCTGAGTGAGTATAGCAGAGAACAAAACAGAGAGGTAGATGATAATAAATGTATAGATTCACATATGATTACAACCACATTGGCAATGAATCTTTGCACAATGGGAGTAGAATGATAGAGCTATGGAGTAAGCTCTTCAATCTCTACAAAATGACATGAAGTGGTCACGTACAAGGCTTGCTAATCGCCTCTTCCTTCTTGCTCCTTTTATAGCTATTCTTGGAGGGAGTTTTGAATTCGAATTCGAATGGCTCCACCTAAAAGTGATCCCCAAAGTTAGGAGAGATTCCCTCAGCTCAAAAAATTCGTGATTTTGGTAGTTGGAGCCACGAATTTGCTTTTACATCATGGATGAGGTAAGCCATCCTTTTACTTTTTTCTTTTTCCATTTACAAGAGATAAAATGTACTCTTTTACAAGAGGTGTTCACATGACTACTCATGTGACTTACAAATGAGGATAATATCAAGCATATCAAGCATGTAGGCTTGGGCAAAATGCACCAACACATCATGCTCGTAGTGGTGGTACAATCATGTGCTTCAAGACAAATTGGTCCTCTTTGTTTGTAGGATCCTCTAGTAACCATCCTGCTCATAGTGGTGGTACAATCATTTTCTTCAAGACATATTGGTCCTCTTTGTTTGTGGGATCATCAATGGAACCATACCATATATGGATTTTTGTCTCTTTTATTGGTTCCATATCTTTTCCATCATTTTAGTATTTTCCTTATTCCTAAATGCTCATCTTTTAGTATTTGAATAACTAACGTAAATTTGAGATTAAATTTGAGTCCTTCTTTTGTATTATTCCATATTAAGTATGAACTTTATACTAATCTTTATGAAGTAACACATAAAGAGTGATCACTTTAATAAATTCATTAACTTTGAGCCTATTCCACTCAATTTTTTCCCCTTGGGGAAAGTCTTGGACCTCTTCCACCCTTTCCAATGAGGAGATCGCTAGATACAATGATTTCAAAAGCATTTAACTGCATGCTTCCTTCTCAAGTTCATAGAAACACTATCTAAATTTGAACAAAGTATTTTTTTTGGATTTGGGAAAGTACACCCGTATGTATCCTATACGATCATCTACTAAGAGAAAGAAGTAGATTCTTCCACTAAATGATGATGTATTCATAGCTCTAGAGAGATCCATGGAGACAAGGGCTATATGATTCCTTGTTTGGGTGGAAACAAAGTATGCAAAATTCATTGCGTAGTGAGGAAACCACAACACATGTATAAACCTTTGTCCATACCTTGGCCTATTATATCATGAGTGTTACTTCAAACACTTACACTAATGTGTTGTCAAAGACAATTTTCTTTTGTGATGATTGATAATGAGTTTGATTGAAAGGATATTCATGCAATGATTTGGTACAAAGAGTACATTTGATAAGGCTCCTCAAAAGATTCTCGATGCTTACACATGTGAGACGTAGATCTGGTATGGCATATCCAATCTTTGGATGAGATAGAGCTCATAAAGGCTTTGGGTTCTACTGATATGAATAGAACTTTGATGGAGCAATTAGTTTTATGTGCTTAAGACTTAGATTTTTGTTTAGATGCAGATGCTTTAAAATTATTCTTCTTTTTGTAAGAGAAAATTTCAAGATATGCTTGTTCCTCTAAATAATGACATGTATATGTATCATATGAGTTGTTGGAGTGTTTTTTATAAGCAATTCTAGAATAATGACGAGAGTGAGTAGGCTTTTTGAAGGCTACTTTACCTTTCGTAGTTTCTTGTTGAGATGTTGAAGACTTTGCTCGCAAGTCATTGACAAGGAAAAGTCTTCGTACTTCTCCCCAAGTAAATACATAACTTGAATTGTAGAGGGCATTAAATGTCTTATATGATGTTCAAAGTTTGTTAAGAAGCGTAATAGCCATATCTTCACTCCTGATTGCTTGCCACATAACACGAGTTTTTGTTGATAATCTTCAAAAGCGGCAATGAGTTTACTGATAGGGTCCTAGGGTCCTAATAGGGTCCTAGTGCTTAATTGCTAGATTATCAACTTCTTCTTGATCACATATAATTATTACAAAAGTCTTATCTCCGTATAAATCTTTAAGTATCTTCCAAGCTTCATGAGAAGTTCTATATGACGTAATGTGCCCGTTCGTTAACTCATTGCAATATAACACTAGTTTCCTTAACACTCACGTACCCTTAATGTACCATAGATTCAAGTAAACGGATCACTTTCCCTATCAGATTGAGGGTTTTTGGCATCTGCAACTTCGTACAATAGGTTTTTCTACAACGACACTCTAATAATTCCCTTTCACAAATTATACGTTTCGGTTTTTCTTCTTTTAGCATGAACATAAGCATGAAAAATGATAAGTACGTCATGCTTGATGAAGTTGCACTCGAAATGGTAGACATGATCTAATGCTTCAGGAGCGTAGAACTTCAAAAATGATTCGCCAACTTGCAGATATGGATGGAGTTGGAACTAAAGATGGGGGGGGGGGGGGGGGGGGGGGGGGGGGGGGGGGGGGGGGGGGGGGGGGGGGGGGGGGGGGGGGGGGGGGGGGGGGGGGGGGGGGGGGGGGGGGGGGGGGGGGGGGGGGGGG